>ML218515.1:0-52467 GCA_004785975.1 Popillia japonica
CGGTACGAAAGTTCTCCATAAAAATGAATCATCAAGTGATCAATGGTTGTACTGAGTCAATGCGATATAAAGTGTAGGTTATACTGCATTCAGTAGACCATTTTTTAAGCTTGATTTAAAAATGAATTCACGAAAAAATAAAGCGCAAAATGCAAGCAAGAAATTCTGATATTCAATTGAGTGCCTTTAAACGTAAACGTTGTAAAAACTCCTATGAAGCGAATAAAGTTTATGACTAGTGCAGCGGACGCGTTACCTTGAATTCATTTACACCTTGAGGCCGAGGTGAAATGAGTAGTAGTCAAGCAGCAGCAGTTGACAAACAATTCCAGTTGGGCAAGATGCAAGGTATTAGGAGTTCGTGGAAACCCTTTCGGCAGCAACTCGTCAACCGCTAACAAGGAAACTTGCCTACCATGGGAAGCACGGAAAAAGAGAGCCCACTGGCTAGCCGGTCTCCTCTAGATAGTGTTGGACTCGTGCGGGCAGTTGGTTTTTCGGCCTGGACCGTGATGCGGAGTATAGACTAACGCCTGGATATTCGCAAAATGGCCATATAGGTTACATGTTATAGTTAATCAGAATTACAATTTTATTATTTAGAAGCACTGTGTCAATTTATTGCTATCCACCTTTATTAAATCTTACAGCTAGAGACTGGTTTATTGACAATAGTCGGAGAACTAAATTTAGAACTTTACGTATGTTTTTACAATTGCACAGACGGCATTCTAAATTCCTCACATGACAATGAATCGATCGAAATACTATCCGACAGGCAAGGTGCCCTTAAGCTTGTCAAATTTGATTCTGAAGAGGAACAGAATTGCCACAGAAACCTGTAACTGGTGGCACATTATAGCTTCACGTTGAGATGGACGCCGAGTCACTCTGATGTAAGTGGAAACGAACTTGCTGACGGGTTAGCAGAGGGAACGATCATTCACAGGACCAAAACCGGCATATGGGACTTCCTATAGTTGCATCAAAGCTTTCGTCTGAGCTCAGCTCGTTGCCAAACACCGGTCCCACTGGAAAGAACTTGCTGACATGAGACATTTGGTAGGTGGCTCGGGGCTTCCTCCTCATGGAAAAATATACGGGCTGTATCTCTATACACGTATTTGATTAACACCAAGAGAACTTGTAAGAGCTTGCTTTTTCCACTTTACGTTAGTGTTTCAGCTTTAATAATTTATAGTTCACTAACATATGAAGTTGGAGCTTTTCTGTAATACATATAATGAAGCAGCATTACATGAAAGCACTAAAATATGAAACAAAACATAATAAAGCATGCTGGATTGAAAATATAGTACGTATGGGAAGGTTAAATAAGGATATAAAAATAGAACGTTTTGTTTTAATAATAATAGATATATTTTTGTAATTTTTATATTACAAATCCATCGAATTATTATTTTCACCGTTTAAACAACTAGCAATACATTCGTCGTATTTCCATTTAGGAAAAACTCTTTTATATAAGTTCAACAAGACAGTATCCTGCGATTTTATCTGTCCATCAAACACACATTTCATATGTCCATGAGTACCTAAAACAATCGTGTACAATAGGTAAAAATTAAATAGTGTGTGCTCACCTAATGGTTCCTTTATATGTCCAGTCCTACCATATTTCGTACGAAGTTTACACGGTTTGAAATAAAGTATATCGTCTCGATTGAAAAACATAAACCTTACAACTGCCGATTTTTTATGTACTTTAAACAGATGCCCCGACAGAACGGCGCGTTTGATTATTATCCGATCGGGATTACAAGACAATATATTTCCTGTAGCTACTAAAACTAATGAACCGTTGATTTCCTTGTAACACAGAACTGGAGATGGGGGAAATTGAATCGGCGCAAAGAATGATGCTACTGCTGTTGAATCCGGTTGAAAAAATCTTTCAAACTAGAATAAATACTAAGTTTAATAGATACAAGACATATCATGAAAAATACTAACTTTATGTTTATTTCCATTTGTGTGTTGACTAAATACGGGATGAACAATATATCTTCTATAACCGCATTGGAATATCAGTCTTTCTTTAGACTTCAGTGGCTCTTCTAATAAATTAGTTCTCCTCAGAACTACGTTCACTATCGACATTTTGTTTTCGTGCGGCAGTAAGCCAAACACTACCATCGGTCTGTTGGTAGACACAAACGCATTCCATTCTGCTTGAGGTACATTTTTTAAATGAAGTGTTATATACCATCCAGTCTAAAACATGAGAAATAATCTAATAAAAATGTGAAAATATTGCGGATAACATTTATTAAAATTAGAGATGTAAAAAAAAACGCTACACATATATCAGTTTGTATTTTTAATTATCGGTACGATTATAAGTTGCGATAATTACATATAACATATACAGGATGTTTGTTCAGGTTTAAGATTTTTTTAACACAAGATAGTATTCGGAAAATAAAAGCGTTTTACAAAAAATAGCATGTATACATAGTGTATTAACCGAGATATACATATGGATCCACCTATTGAAAAACAGTATTTTTACCTACCTTATAACAGCTGTCCGAAGTTTCCTCCGCCCGAATAATACGTATGAATTGTCGACAAGTGGTTTTACGTGTCAATCACCTATCCAATAGTAAATGATACTAAGGCACTCGTTGCGATATTCCTCTGTTTACGTATTAATCAATAACGCCTCTCAATAACATTAAAGTTTTTGCATGGCGAATGACCTCACAGTGCGAGTCATCACAAACAGCATAAACATACTTTTGCTTACATTGCACTATAACATGATATGCAATAATGATAAAACGTACCGCAAGTTCCTAAAGAAGCTGGTGCTACGTTTAACCGTGATTTAAAGTTTGCTATCTTGAGTTTTAATATCTCGGTTATTACACGACGTAAAAATGCCATTTTCGGTATATCGCCCTTACTTATAGAATACTAACTTCTGATAAAAAAATCTTAAAACGGAATACCCTGTATAAATACGTATGTATGTATATGTTAAGGCTGCTAAGATGACCTGATTAACAGAGAATTGTAGAGAGTCAGTCGAGGACAAATTTCTTACAGCCGTTTTTAGCAGGCGGAACAGTTTCCGGACAGCATTCATTGTTCAGAAACAATTACGCGCTACATTATTCGTTATCACGTAATAAATTAACCTAGACATTTTAGATATGCATGAAAATCATCCAGTAAGAGCTGCAACGGTAGTCTAGATAAACAATACAGCTTAAGAAGTCATATTACAGTTGCATTTACTAGATTGGAATAGATGAACTATAGGGGAGGAAAGTATATGTACAGTAGTGGCCATAATTATAGGAACAGATTAAATATTGACGCTATGATAAAAATGAAAATATTTTCACATATGAAACCGGAATTCGTAGTTATATTTCTAATTTACAAGTAATAATAAATAATAAAGAATTCAATGAAAAGATATTGGCAAAACATATACAATTTTTAGTAATTGCACGATGGACAAAAATATGGCAACACAGATACACGTGTAAAACCCCGGTTTATGTGACTGCAAATGTGCTGGGGTGGGGGTTATAATGCATTAATGCTTTACTATGCTGTCAACAATGGGTCGCGGCAAATCACTTTCTGATGATGTTGGAGAAGGAATTGTTCGTGCTTATCGTACCGGCCTGAAAGAATCGGAAATCGCAAAAAGTTACGAGATTAATGGGTCAATTGTGTCTCGTATTATTAAATGATATAAATACAATCGTTTAAAAAATACAGAACGACCTAAGAAAACTTCAGATCGCACTGACAGAAAACTCTGCAATTTGGATAAGCTGATTCCTTTCTATCATCCCGAAGAATAGAGGAACATTGAAAGAAAATTGAGGAATTGAAATAATGTATTTCGAAGGTACGTGCTGGTTTGCTAGGTGTGCTGCCAAGAAATCGTTATTGTCGAAGGAAAACAGATGAAGCCTACAGTTTGCAAGAGATCACCTACATTGGACATTTGACAACGAGTAGTTTCCAGTGACAAGTCGAAATTCAATTATTTAAAAGTGATGGCGCATGTTATGTCCGACGTCCACGGGGTGAAAGATTGAATAAAATATACGCTTTCCCTACAGTTAAAAACGGAGGTGGTAGTGTCATTATGTGAGGATGTTTCTCCGGATAAGGAATAGTTCGTCTAAACCGGGTCGTTGGTACAATTTATCACTTTATGTCTCGAGATATTTTAAGGGATCACCTTCTTCCATATACTGAAATCATGCCACTAAGACATCAATTTCAACATGATAATGACCCCAAACACTCGTTCAGGTTAGTGAAAGAGTGGTTGGGGAATGAAAAAATTGCTGTTGTGCAATGGCCTTCGCAAACTTCCGAACTCAACCTTATAGGGAATCTATGGGAGATTGTTGATTGCAAAATTCGTTGTCAAACGTATGCAAATGTTAATGATTTGTTTAAAGATGCAAGAAAGTTGGTTAGACATGGATATTGAGGTCATCAGTAAACTTTTAGAATCCATGCCCCGTAGAGGTACCGTGTGTGAAGAGGCAATTAAGGTTAATTGATAGTTCACAAAATATTGGGCTTCTTTGTTACTTTGGCAGCATTATTTGTATTCTTTTTTTTTGTATGTGGCTATAATGTTGTCCAATCAAATAAATTCGAAATTTTTTTTGTGTTTTCCAATTATCCGTACCTGATGTTCAAATAAAGTTTTTTATTACAGGACGAATATATTGCTTAATTTAGCTAACGCGTTTTAATGAGCGTAGCCAAATACAGTGGATTAATGTTAATATTTGCATTGTTGCTATAATTATGGCCACAACCGTGTATATCGCTGGTAGTATTCAAGACGTTAATAGATGAGAAGTTGTTTTAGTAACAAAAGAAGACTAACACCGAAAATAATGCCGTTCTCTTTAAAGCTGCCAATAATCAGTATTTTTTTCGGTATTTTATTTAAATCATTTGTTAAAGTGGTTACAAAATAGACTTTAATCTTATACCGTAACACCACGTGCAAATGTTAAGTTAATATTTTAGTAATCTTATTGCTTGTTTTACCACAGTAATCATAGAGATCAGGAGAAGTTATACGGAATTACCCGTATGACTTCAAGCAATTATGCTTGAATTATACAGGCTGATTCATTTTTGCTCCTCACCATTGCGATCTCGCTTATTATTGAAGATAGATGGTAGGTTTAAATTCGGCAAAGTGGCTAAATTTTGTGGTTATTATGACCCCGAAAAGAAAGTAGACTTAGAACAAATGACGTTCGAGATTTTTGAAAAAAAAAGAAAAATTACATTTTCTTATTTTGCTTGTAGCACTTTAATTTGGTCTTGCAGAGAAAAACTAACGGCACCTTCTCAAGGCCACCTTTGCTCCTCTATCTAACGGCGTACTTAAAATTTTTATACGACGTTTCGTTTTCTCTGGATCATCATTAACTTTGTTATTTCTTATGGGCGCCATATTGAATTTTGACACAGCTAGAAAGATTTTCTTTTTGTGATTTCAACCATGTGTCATATGTTGAAAAAAAAATGATATTGCGTGTTAATTGACGAAGAATATAATTTGAGATTAAATTAGGTAGGTAGCTATGAAATTTCGAATTGTCACTTAAAATTGAGTATTGCGAAAATGAAAATCGATGTTAAATAAGGTAGCCATGGAATTTTGAACTGTTCATTACCGTTGCATTAGTAACGGAAAAAATAACGTGAGAAGAGAGGCAAAGGGAAACAAGATATGTTATGTATTTTTTTATTCGTCGAACTAAAATACAACAATAGCAAGTACAAGATATTTAGAATTTTACCCTGATGTATTTCGGTTAAACATTCCACCATGATAATAAATAAGAACAATAATTCATGCTTTTACATCCCCGACAGCTTGCACCAATTACAGGGGTCATCGGCTGGCCATGAGTTATTATTATGCCTGCGGCTGTAGACCGACTTAAGATGTAGCATTTTTGCATTTGCCATGGAATCTAGGAAACTACAGAAAACCGAATTCAGAACGAACATATCGGGGTTCGAAGCCAATACCATCGGACTGGTAAGCGAACGCACTAGAAACTGCGCCACTAGCCAGCCTGTTAGTATTTCGATTCATCTGACCAGATAATTGTATTCAAAAATTTTCGTCTTCTAATTTTCCCAGTAACCAATTACAATATTCCGTTTTTCTTAAACTATCACTAGGTAGTAAACTATGACTAAGATGGGCTTTGTACGGTTTCAGCTTATTTCGACGCTTCTCCACGATACATATTCGACTAAATTTCTGTCAAGATCTAGAAAAATGTTACGATATCTTTGTCTTGTGTTCTGGATACAAGTGTAAACATCTTGTACTCGCTATTGTTGTATTTCGGTTTGATTGATAGAAAATACATATCATATCTCGTTTCTCTTCGCTGGTGTACGCCGTTTTTGCATTACTAACGCAAGAATCATTAACAGTTCGTATTTTCATGGGTACCTTATGTAACATTGATTTTCATTTGCGCGATACTCAATTTTAATTTTCCTGATAGTTTTTCCATTTTTTTAGGTCAATTATAACACTCCAATTCGAACAAAGATCAAATTTATTCCATAGTATTATCAGGAAAATAAGAAAAGTTAAAAAAGGTCATAACATACATACTCAATTTTAAGTGATTGACAGTTCGAAATTTTATAGCTACCTACCTTATTTAATTTCAAATCAAATTCTTCGTCATATAACACAAAATATCAATTTTTTTTCAACATATGATACATGGTTGAAATTAGAAAAAGAAAATCGTTCTAGCTATGTCAAAATCCAATATGGCGCCCATAAGAAATAACAAAGTTGATAATGATCCAGAAAAAAACGAAACGTCGTATAAAAATTTTAAGTACACAATTAGACAGAGGAGCAAAAGTGGCCTTGAGAATGTGTCTTCAGTTTTTCGCTGCAAGACCAAATAAAAGTGCTACAAGCAAAATAAGAAAATGAGATTTTCCGTTATTTTTTTAAATCTCGAACGTCATTTGTTCTAAGTCTACTTTCTTTTCGGAATCATAATAACCACAAAATTTAGCAACTTTGCCAAATTTAAACCTACCGTCTATCTTCAATAATAAGCGAGATCGCAATGCGAGGATCGAAAATGAATCAGACTGATGTATGTGATTCTAATAATTTGCAAAAAAGATCTTTGAACTGCAATTTAAAAAATAGATATTCAAAGATATAGTCACTCCCAGAGAAAAAAATATGCATATTATCTTACCAAAGCCCCTTCTCTGTCTTCCAATTCCTTAATAACGCGTCTTCTAGTTCTATCAAAATTTTGAAACTGAAATATCCTTGCGTAGTCTATTGGTAGATTTTCCTTTGGATCCCACGGTGACGTTCTATCGAAATACATAAACATATTTAGTTAGTATAATTTGACATTCTGCTATTTTGCCGTAAAAAATTAATATTTCTTTGATCGGCGTCTTTAATAATTCATTGCAGGATTGAGCAAAAATTGAATTTTATTAAAAATCAAAAATTATCGATTAATTTGAATTTTACAAAAACTAAAACATCTTACATTTGTTCAAATTGTCGCGCTTTTTAGCAACCCCGTCAATTATCTACGGAGTTGAAGAAAGAAAAATAAAGACGATATGGCCACAGCCTCCGCCTCGACGGAGAAAGTTACGACAACACTTGACGATAGCCGTGTCAATTACATACCTACTTTTACTTAATACTTGCTCACCTGAAGCTCTCTAACCCTCTGTATTTCTGAAATCTAGCTCTTGCTGTTAAATTTTGCGGTGTATCGACTTCATCTGGAAACATCAAATCAGATTTAGCTGCTTTAAGTTTTTCCAAGTCTGCTTGCTCAGTAGCAAAATCAAATTGGGCGTCGTAATGTTGGTCGTTTTCTAAAATCTCTGATTCTGTTACCGTATCCATGTTATCTTCTGCATCGGAGTATTCTGAGTGTTCTTCCGATCGCGCATCCATAAATTCATTGTCGTCGCTGTCTTCATCTGTATTATCGGAAATAAACTCCGCGTCATGGTCAGGGATCCAAGCAGCTTGATAGGAGGACCAACCTTTCGGTACCCTTTTAACTTTCTTTAATCGCTGTAAAAATAATGCAGTTAAATCGGTTACGATCGCTAGAATGGAGCATTTACCAGTATCATTATTTACGTTAACTTAACTTTTAATGGTGTAATGAGAAGTTCATGCAATTTAGGGCGCATATACAGGTTGACCAGGTCCACTTCTAGGCACGGGAAAATATCATTGTATGCAATGGTGTAATATACAAAATGCGGCAAAATAAACATGTAGCAGGGAAGTACTGGCTGTACCACGCTAGACAAACAGTTGGGAGGGCGAAATAAACAGTACTAAAATTATGAAACGTTTATTCTTTATTATATATGTATTTGCTTTGCATTATATAGCAATACTTTAACATTATATAGTGTTGCAACATTATTCACGACGACGTTTCCGGTAAAACAGATGTTCAAGATGCCCTCCGTTCAGTTTCAAGCAGTATTCGCAGCATTCGTGAAGATTCACAAATACGTGTGTGAACACCAATTGTTGCATGGCACGAAAAAAACCTCCAATTTTAATCCGCAATTCTGGAAGGTCAGAGGTATGGAAAAACGGCCTCTTTCAGCATTTCCCATATGCACGCATCAGGTGGTGTTAGGTCTGATGAGTGAGATGGGTATGGGAAGAGAGTGCCACGCGAATTAAGACGATCCCCAAAATGATTGCGCAGCATTCGAAGAGACTCCCCAGCCGTGTGACAGGTTACTCCGTTCTACTGAAATCATTGTTAATTACGTGGTAGATTTCTGGCATGACAAAATCGCTGAAAATCGTGTAGAAATGGTGTGATAATCTGTTATCCATAGTGCTCCTGATTTACAGTTAACCGGCTGCCATCGTTTGCTTCAATGAAATATGGGCCCAATATGCCGTGTGCGGATAGGTACAGCACACAAATTGGTAAGTCGGTCACTATGAAGGGGTTGTTCGATGATTATGTCGGAGCGTTTGAATCCAAGAAATTGCGTTGTCTGTTTGTCAATGTATCCGTTTAAATGAATATGGCTTTCATCAGAAAACCAAACATTCGACAAGAACGATGTGCCTTCATAATCCGTAGCCAACACACGTGCGCAGTATTTGGCTCTTACACGCTTGTCATCTTAACAGGCTTAGGCTTAAATGCGTCGGCAACTTGTTTTAAGCTTGGACCGTTTTTGCGTCCTTTTCCGTATGACCGAAAATTGTGCCTCGCAATAAAAACTTTTTTTGCAACAAAGAGAACCATCCTGAAGCGACTAACATTTAAGAGTCATTCACATATGTTGTGACCACGTTCGGAAACCGCTCGGTACGTGCCAGTCCATGACACGTCCACATTTCGCACATGCGCGTTTCAGTACTGTTTATTTTGCCGCATACCAACGCATACCGTATGTATAGATTAGAATAACTGAGATGGTGATACGGGGATACTAGCTCGACGTTGCCGAATTGCCGTTCGACTGATTATATTGACGCAACGCAATGGTCGCTGGTTGGAGTTAATAATTCAGTTGTCAACTTGACACTTAAGTAATACACATTGGAATTTGTTTTGTATATTTATTTTAGATGTCCGTTTATATGTATTAAATGGTATTATCCACGGCACCCTCGGATTATCCTTCGAAAAAAAAGGCAATCTTTCTCATATTAACTGCCATAAAAGGAAACGAATTACAAAAAACTAAATGCAAGTTTAATTCTAAAAATTAAGAATAAACGGTTTTTAAACAAATTATTTGTGTGATCTGTATTAATATTTAGTAAAATGAAAGCAAAGGGAAGACCGTTTTGTAATCAAATATAATAACAAAAATATATTAACAAAATATAACATTTCATGATTAACATAACGACTCGTAATAATTTTAATTACTTAATGAAGGGTTCAAAAATATCTCCACCTTTCTCCTTACTAAAACCTAGTCTGTAATAAAACGCTTCGCGAACATTCTTTACTATTTGGGATACAATATTGCGACAAATTTCTATAATCCGCGTCCGTAACTCGGGTAATGTTTGGGGTCTTTCGTGTTCATGTCCGTATATTTTTTGTTTTAAATATCCCCAAAGGAAAAAGTCGCTGGGCGGCGATCTAGGTGGCCACCGTATATTATATAAGATATTCCTCCACTCGTGGCGGTATGGACTGGAGATCCATCCTGTTGAAACCAAGTTTCCTCAAAATTATGTGTCACATTTCGTATAGCAAGTAAAATGTCAGTCTGCAGTAATTGCAAATATGTCTCGGCATTTAAAGTTTGAGTTATGAAAAGTGGTCCTGTGATATGATCGCCCAGAATTCCAGCCCAGACGTTCAACTTCTGTGGATATTACGTTTTTGCGACTATTAATATTTTTATTTTCTCATGACCAATATCTGACTACGGACGGATTGTGGCCCCCATGATATGCAGTACATTCGTTGGTGAATACAATGTTTCGGAGAAAATTTTTATCTCGTTAACATTTTTCCCTCATAGCTTCGTAAAACTTCAGCCGTTTGACTTGGTCACGTGGCAAAATTTCCCGAGTTTTTGAAATCTTAAAGCATTTGCATTTATGTCGCTTTAAAGTACTCCTCACGGTACTTTTCGGAATGTTAACGTTTCACGTTGACGACTCGAACAAGGTTTACTTGATTCTACAAATGCACATACTTGTACCTCCTTGTCCATCCTTTTCTCGGCAAAAGGCCGCTCTTGCCGATCGCTCTTGTTGCATTTAGCACAGCCAGTAACACAACCAGACGCTTCAAAACAATGAATAATATTGAAAATCGGTCATTATAACAAAAAGCAAAACGTCCAACTGCTTCTGCATTTGAAGATGAATAATACCATTTAATGATATTTATTCGCTCTTCTTTTGTATAAACAGACATTTTAAATAAATATGCAATATAAATTATAATTTCTATTACTTAACACGTTGACTGCGTTATCGGTCGCCGGAGACCGATGCGTACATTCAATTTGTACGGCAACATTGTAGTCGCCGCAATCAAAGTGTTAATGTCAAAGTGACAACTGTATTACAATTATGCGTTCCAAACAATCCCATACCCATGGATACGGCCGGCCGTATATTAGCTTCAGCAACAACGTGGACATATCTACTACCACCATCTCCGTTATTCTAATGCAGATACATATTGCACCATTGCATACAATGATATTTTCCTATGCCTAGAAGTGGACCTGGTCAACCTGTATGTAAGGAATGAAGTCTGATGATTTTTTACATTTTTAACTAAAAAAATTAAATAAAAATGGGTAACCTTTTTTAAGGTTCACATTCGCGAACACCAATGCGTTTACGTTGACGTCAAATGTGAATCCGGCTTAACTTTTGCGTCCACGTTCGCGAGTGCGCATGTGTGGGGCAGGTATTTTAGTAGTTTTATGTTGGTAATATGTCAAAATATCGTACAAAGACAATTAATTGTGTATGGTACTTGGCGTTCATATTCGTGCAGTAGTTAAAGTTACACGACGGAAACACGTACAATCCGCGCCACGAATGTTTGTAGTTACGTCATAACAGACAATAGACAGTCCAAAGAGTTATATCTTGCTCGTAGGTAAAGTTTTACGTACCTCACGGTCCAAATAATCCCATAGTAACTCAATCGCGTTATAGTCCGGACTTTGAGGTGGCCAGGTCATTAATGTCAAAATTGCTTCTTCTGATTGTCGTTCAAAATAGTAGTAGTAGTTCTTCACTATCTTGGCGGTGTGTTTGGTATCGTTGTCCTGTTTGTAAACGAACCCTTCGCCTATAATATCAAGTCCTGCGGGTATTCCGAAAGCCTTTTTCGCTTATGTTCGGCGTGTAGGCGTGAAAGACGTAGTTTCTTTGCGGCTAAGCAACCTTTCAACCCAGCTTCTGCTAAACGTCGTTTAACAGTTGTTACGCCAATTGTTTGCCGTAGATCAACATTAAAATCAGCGGCGATTTCAGGAGCCGCAAGTCGTCGATTTCGCACATACAGCACTCTAATATACTGCTCTTTACTGCTTCAAGTTGCTCTTGGCCGTCCACTGCGTCGACGACCTTTAAGTTGGCCAGTTTCGTCCATTCTTTCAATATTTTGTCGCACGCAATATTCATAAACATTCAATCGTCGTGCAATTTCTCTTTTGGGAAGAGTCATTTCGTGTAAAGCTACGACCTGTGATCTTTGCAAAGGAGTTAACGTTTTTCGTTTCGCCATTAGACAACAAATAACTTAAAGCAGAATTTAATATCAACACTTCTTTGCAGTACCGCGTTCGTCAAACTAATCAACCGAAATAAGTAAGTATATAGAGAACCAAATTTTTAAATGTAAATAATTCCTAATTATACAGGTAATAATCCTCATTTAATCCTGACTATAAATTAACCAATATCTATTTCAGATTAAGGGATTATGGACCCCCAACTGTTTATGACCGCAATTGCTGTATTTCTAAGAAACTGAATTCCTTCTAATCTAATTTGCAGATAGTTTTCGTACTTATTCAAAATTACTTATTTATGTCTCATATTATTGGTTTTAATATTACATTCTGGTATAATGTGCTTATACTCATTGAAAATTCAGTTTTAAGTGTGCTATTAAACCTAAGGACGGTAGTGTATGTTACATGCTACTAGACGCTCCTCTTTATTTTAGTGATCATTTGATGACGTAACTATAAACATTCGTGAATTTGCGTTCACGTTCCCGTTAATTGTGAATCCGCCTTAACACTATTCTTCTAATTTATTTATAGTTAACAATATTGCATTAATGTTTGTCTAAAATAGATAGTAGATTTATAAATTTAGTAATGATGTCTATTCTTATTCGTAAAAATACAAAAGAGTAAAAGGTTACTTTTTGCTCTTCCTGTGCATCTTTTATTTCTTCTTCTGTTGGCCATGTTTGTTCAGCATCCATTGAATCAGGTATATTTTCTGATACTAGTGATTCTTGTTTGAGAGTATCTTCAACTTCAAGAACTTTGATATTTTCATGACAAGCAGGATCATTCATAGCAGACTGATCATTTACATGTCTAAAATAAAAATGTATTATTTCAGTTATTTTTTTTAAATTACTGTTTATGCATATACTTCTTTTTCTCAATGCTGTATGGATCAGTTGGAGCATCTATTTGTGACATTTGATATGTTCCTAATCCAGGAACATATACTAAATTATTTACGGATAAAGCAATGCCTCTTAAATAACCGGTAACTTTCAATGTGCCAACATTACCTAAAATATTAGTTTTAGCAAAAATATTTACTATAAATCGTACAAGTTGTATACTTTCTTCCTTTTTTAGATATTCCACATTTTCTGCATATAAATGTGGCCTTCTGTCTCTATATGTAATTCCTTTCTGTTTTTGATTGCTAATTTTACGTAATAAATTTAATTCATCTCCTGGTTTTTCTAAAGACATTATCCTCTCATCAGGAAACCATTTATTTATCTGTTTTTGTATTGCTTGCTTTCGTTCATTACGCTTTTTAACAGGTATATTATCTAAATCAGCTACTGCAATAATAGGTGTAGGTAGCCCCTATAAACAAGAATTTTACAATCAAGTCAACTTATTGTGTTTATACATACTTGGCTAAAACTTGTTAATAACAACTTTGTTCCCCAGTTTTCAATCACTTCAGATTCAGAATTTATTCCATTTTCAGCAGAAGCCATGAAAAGAACTGTATTAGCAACTTTCATTGTATCAAGAATTGCAAACTCATCATTTATGGGCGGGATTACTATAGCAAATCTTTGCTTAAATTTAGGTATGCTGCAATAAAAATGTCACAAATATCTTTTATTGCCAGATATATTTCTATTCTCTGATCAATCTAACAATAATGAACAATTGTTATTCCAGAACATATAAATATTTATGAAAAAGTTTATCAGTTGGATACTTGTCAAGAAATATTGTACGATTACTTTATTGATATTTGGTAATCTTACCACATATGTATTACCCCTGACGGACTTGTCGATACTACTGCTTCTGAATCACATTTTGTTAATTTTAATACTGCCCATGCAGGATCAAAATCTTTACTTAAAGGAACAACACACACTAAAAATTAAAAGCTAAGGTTACTGATATCACTGATATATTGTAATTTTATAATTACCTAGTAGTGGTGCTGACTCAAATCCACCTAAAGAGCGTTTTTTCAATAAGACTTCATCCCTTTTATTCTGTCTAATCTGTAAAGATTGATGTCGCCTTTGTGCTCTACTAAGTTCAACTTTGCGCTTCTTTGAAATAGTTTTAACCGATACTTTGCCTACAAATAGAATTATAAATTAAACCCAAATTTGTTTAAACAAGTTGGTTAAATTACCTTTTGTTGCAATACTGATTGATCCTTTTGATCTATGTTGTCCATGTTTGTGTGGTTTATTTGCTTGCTTAAAAGGACCAGGTCTATGCGCTTGAGGCTTCTCAATAGCCATTGTCAACAAAATCGTTTTATTTTTAATATCGTCCCATAACCATAGTTATTAATTTGACAACACAAGCACGTTTCACGTTGTAGTGAATATAGTAACATGGTAACGTTTCTGTTTCCAGAACATGAAATATAATATTTAAAAACACTAGAAGTTTGTAAAAAAGTGTACTACGTTGCTTAGGGGAAAGAAGTCAGCTATGGATGGTTAGCCTGAATTTTATTAAAACGATAAGTTTGCGCATTAGTGTTAAATTGTACTGAGAGCCAGAGTTAACCTCACTTACTTCAAAACAGTTTAACTGTATAAACGTGTATAAACACGTGTGTTAAGATGGGTACATGTTCAAAAAATTAGTATTACAATGAAAACTAAAAGAATTAGTGCTGCATTTATGCAGAATTTGGAAGTGTTTGCATCTAAAAATGCAAAGTTCAAGTCATTTTTACGTGACATTAACTTAAATGTAAGTATTTTCTGATAATAAAATTGCCTAATTGATTCATGTATTACTTATTTTTAAGAATCTTACAATAGCTAATATAAATACAATATTTACCACTTTATCAAATGCGATTTTGGAACCGCAATTGACTGTACATGTGGCAGATATATTCAAAACAGAAACTCTTACAATTTTAAGTAATGTTGTGCATAACGTTGATATTTCTTGGATACATGAGAATCATCTCAGAATATGTGTAGTATTATCAAAACTTATAAATACTCATCCTGATATTCTTAGGTATGTTATTTATGTATTAAATCAATTTTGCAAAAATTAAACCTTTATGTTTTAGACTTGTAATAGAGTATTTTGAGCGATTTCCTGCTCCTTTTATAAAGTTACAGTCAGAGAGATTTTTGCCTTCCAAAAAATGTAAAATGGATACAAATAATGAAATTCTAATATCTGATTCAGAGGTTGTAACTATATCTTACATATTTTTAAAATCTGCACCTGATTACTTCAGACATAAATGGCCATGGAGTGAATTTATTACAAAATTCATAATATCTGAAGATCACATGATACAATGGTAATATTTTAAACTATTGTATTTAATTTAATGAAAAATTATGTTCAATTTATAGGGTATGTTGTCAGTGTGTTGGAGTTATTACAGCAATGAATCCTTCTCAGTTTCACATGTTTATAAATAAAGTATTATCGAAAAGTGTGATTAATGAAAGTACTATCAACTTTGAAGTGAATACGGCACATAAAGTTACACAAGATATAAATTCAATTGATATTCCTAGATACTTAACTAGTAATAACATATCAAATAAGAATGCTTCCATTGCTTCTTTTGGTGGAATTAATGTACCAATATACAATAAAAATACCAAACCTCAAGTTAAGCTTGTTGAGGTTGATTCTACAAAAAATAATTTGAGAAAATTGGCAATAGGTGTAATGTCTAAGAAGCCTATAAATTTATTAGGACCTGTTGGATGTGGAAAATCCTTAATGGTAGAGTATATGGCAGACAAAGTTGGGAGGGTTTTGGGGGAAGATTTTATTAAAATACAGTTAGGTGATCAGACTGATAGTAAAATGCTTTTGGGAACCTACCGATGTACAGATATTCCTGGAGAATTTGTGTGGCAACCAGGTGTATTGACACAGGTACATTATAGTTAACTCAAGTTACTAATAATAAACCATAATTATTGTGTTATTAATCTAATGTAATGACAGGCCGTAATTGAAGGCAGTTGGCTTTTACTAGAAGACATTGATTCTGTTAGCACTGATATTGCATCAGTTCTATGTGGCTTATTGGAGAACGGACATTTATCAGTTCCTGGATATCGAGATTTTGTCAATGTGAAACCTGGATTTCAGATATTTGTAACACAAAGGTAAATGATATTTAATAAAGTTAAAGGATACACATTAGAAAAATTTAGATGAATATTTTTGCTGTAATGCCTTTTTGTTTGATATTTGTATTAGTGTCATAATTTAACGTCGTTGGTATTGTATTTTTTATGATACGTATCGATTGCGTAAGGCACGTATCGCTATATTTGCTATATTTTCTGGCTGGCTAAAAGTCAATGGCAACAATAGCGGTCGATTGCCTTTAATGTAGTGAAATTGACACTTTTCGAAATCTCGCATTCTGCCCCAGCTATTTGAACTTCAGCAATAATAGGCTGTAGTTTTAGTTATCCGCCATAAAATTGTACATATAGCGGTGTGGAAATACCAATTTGTACTGTGTAATTTATCCATATAATCAAACCTCCATTGCTACATATTTGTGTCATATGCCTGAGACGAATTGATTCGTTTTGTCGTTTTGTTAAATTATTATTATAATAAATATTTTCCAGACTTGTTTCGTCAATCACCGGATATCACAAAAAACGGAGCCATGGTGGCGATATTTTGGATAAACACCTCCTTAGCTTCAATATAGAACCTTTATCTAATAATGAGTTGGAGCAAGTGATTATAACATTATTTCCGGCATTGGAAACAATTGCAAGTAGAATAGTAAGCGTTTTCGAAGTTTTCACAAAAAGTTGTGATGAAAATGGCAGGATTCATAATGCTGGTCGTTTGGTGTCTACTAGAGATTTGTTTAAATGGTGTTCAAGGGCTGTTGTCGATTATGACGTTGCCAGCACTGCTAGTGCACTTAAAATATTGCAAGATGCCATTGATATTTTTTGTTGCAGTTACCATGAAAAAGACACTAGACTGAATTTGGCCAAAATAATAAGTTCTCATCTAGGTATTGTAAGCGAAAATGCGATTTATTTTTGCACACAATACAAACCGCATCTTACTTTAACTCCAGATGCTTTTAAAGCAGGTAGAGCTACAGTTAAAAGAATAGACAACGCACGCGAAGCTAGTGTCAAGTTTTGCTTCACACGGCCATCTGCATGTTTGCTAGAAAGCATTATGTCTTGTATAGTTGCAAAGGAACCAGTCTTATTAGTAGGAGAGACAGGAACAGGCAAAACATCAACAGTACAGTTTTTAGCAAGAACACTTGGTCAGGAATTGGTCGTTATCAATATGAATCAGCAATCAGATTCAGCGGATCTATTAGGAGGATTTAAACCTGTTGATATGAAGTTCATAGTTGCACCACTTAGGAAAGAATTTGAAAATTTATTTCGTTCTTATTTTAACGTTGAGCAGAATAAAAAGTTTTTAGGCCATATTGCGTATTGTTTTAATACTTGTTTATATAATGAATTGGTTTTATTAATGAAAAAGAGTTATGGAGCTGCAATGCAAAGATTAACAAAACAAGGTGAAACTAATTTCGGAAGAAAACGAAAAAGTGAAAATTTTGTTGAACCGGAATCTAAACCTGTAGATTGTCAGAACGAACTTCTAGAAAAATGGAGAGAATTTGGAAAAAAACTCGAAAGATTAGAACTACAATTAAAACATAGAAACGCGCTAGCTTTTACATTTATTGAAGGTAGTCTTGTGAAAGCAGTGGAAAAAGGATATTGGGTTCTTTTGGATGAAATCAACTTGGCTAACGCTGAAACGTTAGAATGCTTATCTAGCTTGTTGGAAGGACACCGCGGATCTTTGAATCTCTTAGAAAGAGGAGATAAAAAACCTATTAAACGCCACCCAAATTTTACCTTGTTTGCTTGTATGAATCCATCTACCGATGTAGGGAAAAGAGATTTACCGTCAGGCTTGAGAAATAGATTTACAGAATTTTTTGTTGACGAATTAACTGAAAACACAGATTTGCTCATGTTAGCAAACAGCTACTTGGAGGCGAAATCTTTACCAGACAATAAAATAGAAAGACTGGTTAAGTTTTATTTGAAAGTTCGCAAGGAAGCTCAGTTGAATTTGGTGGACGGATTGAGTCATAAACCACATTTTTCGTTGAGATCATTTTGCCGAGCTTTGTATATTGCAGCCAAAAATCCATGTGGACATATTACTAGGAGTCTTTATGAAGCATTTTGCTTAAGTTTCCTGACACAGTTGGATTTACATTCTTACAACGTAGTAGAGAAAATGATTACTGAGTAAGTTGATATTTAATTATTGTGGTATCTAACAACTAGGAACGTATGTCTTAAAATCCGCACGTCGTATAAATATTGTTATTTCAGTCATATTGTGGGTTCAGCGCAAGAATTTAAATCAATCATGAAACACAATATTCCAAAACCTTATGGTTCTTATGGTGATTATATACAACTTGAAGGCTATTGGGTTCCTTTAGGTACTCTCGAATCTACAGTTTCTGATAGTTACATATTAACGAAATCTGTAAAAAAGAATTTGAAAGACCTGGTAAGAATCGTTTCTATAGGACAGCTACCCGTCTTACTACAGGTATTACATTTAATATTTTTGTCTTTTTATGATTTTTACATTTTTATAATTTTAGGGTGATACTTCTGTTGGAAAAACAAGTTTGATTATATATTTAGCTAATGCCAGTGGACACAAATGTGTGCGTATAAATAATCACGAACATACTGATTTGCAAGAATATGTTGGTTCTTACGTAGCAGACGTAAACGGGAAATTAGTTTTTCGGGAAGGTAATTTGTTATTCATGAAACAGAATAATATTATGCAAATATACATATGTAACTATTTTCAGGTTTATTAGTGGAAGCTATGAGAAAAGGACATTGGATAATATTGGATGAATTAAATTTAGCACCGTCAGATGTTTTAGAAGCTTTAAATAGAGTTCTTGATGATAATAGAGAGATTTTCATACCAGAAACGCAGGAAGTCGTAAAAGCTCATCCTCACTTTATGTTATTTGCTACTCAGAATCCTCCGGGATCATATGGTGGTCGCAAAGTTTTGTCAAGAGCGTTTAGAAATAGATTTATAGAACTTCATTTTAATGAAATACCTTCCGATGAATTAGAAATCATTTTACAACAACGTTGTCAGATGGCGCCATCTTATGCAAAGAAAATGATACTTATCATGAAAGACTTACAGACAAGGCGTCGTGGATCAGCTGCCTTTTCTGGAAAGTATGGTTTTATTACATTACGGGACTTGTTCAGGTGGGGTGAAAGGTACAGATTGGCTGAAACTAAAGCTACATTATACGATTGGGATCAGCACATTGCCGACGAAGGTTATTTATTGTTAGCTGGTAAAGTTAGAAAAGCAGCAGAACGAGTTGAAATTGCTACAGTTATTCAGAAATACATGAAGAGAGAAGTAGATCCCCACTTATTATTTACACGTTAGTTACATCTTAGTTATCTATTTATACTGTATATAGGCCAGTGTCCTTTCTTGTGTATGGTATACCACATATACCAGTATTAGTATTTTAGTTTTAGAATTACACTATTGAAAATAATTGACGAGCACACTCTGTATAATCTGAACGCGTGGTTATACCTCATTGAAATTTGGTATAGAAGTAGTAGTAAACTAATATATAACTTACCCTCATGCGGTGAGTCTCGTAACCCTGCTGCAATAGCGGGAGTATCCCCGGAGAGCAGCGCGTACCATCGCTACCCGACGAGGCATGGGGTCAATAAGCCATGGTATGGCAGCGAGAGGGATGGCTCACCATGCCTCCTCAAGTCGCGTCCATAGCTGCTCAACGTTAGCGGGGGGAGGGATAACTTTGACATATCCGACCAATCATATTCCAGACATGTTCGTTTGACATATCCGACCAATCATATTCCAGACATGTTCGATCGGATTCAGATTCGGAGAACGAACCCGCGATGGAAGCGTTCGTATACGGTGCTCTTCCAAAAAGGCCTATACGACGCGCCAGACGTGCGGTTGTGCGTTGTCGTGCATGTATAGCAAAATTGGACGTAGCAAAGCACAACGGGCCGTAACACCTCATTTACGTATCGACGACCCGTCATCGTCAGCTCTACACGAGCAGACGTGTACGTCCTTCATATGTAACAGCACCCTATACTATGCCTTACTGGCGGTGCATATGGCGTGGTTGAACGCACTGCTCGTGTAGTCGTTCAGCAAGTAGCCGACGAACCAAAATTCGAACATCACTGATACCCAATTCGAATCTTGATTCGTAGGAAAACAAAATATGCCTCCGCTCGGCAACCCACTGATGATGACTCACTGGTAGCGTGTGGACGGTGTCCGGGAGTGGGTGGACCCGCTGCAACGTGCGTGCTCGCAGTCTGTCCTTTACCAAACGCCCCCGTATAGTTGGCGTAGTGAGGGCGCCTTCCCTTTCTGTTGGCCAAACGGCTCGGAAGTTGCCTTGAGGACGAAGCACGCGACGTTATAGAAGAGCCGGTGCGCTGCGTGCTGACTTCGCGCGGGCCGTCCCGCTCGCGGCTGAAAGGGCGTACGCCCTACCTCAGTCCATTTTCGCCATATCCGTTCCACACCCGACAACGATCACTCGAGACAGCGCGTGATTCACGGAAGGATACACCCGCCATGTGCATCCCCACAAACATTCTTTCACTCAAACTCGCGTAAGTAGCGTGATCGATCCGCTATTATGCAGTGAATACAACTACAGTTGGACCTTCACACTACACTAAGAACGACCGGTTTCACTCATTCCCTTCCGTCTCCATGGCGACCGCATTTTCCACCTGTCGGAACCGTTCGCTAAAAAATGTGGCGATAGCAAAAGTCGCCTAAGCATAGACTCGTTTACAGGAAACTTCAGATTATACAGGGTGTACGCGACAATTATTTCCAGCAGTGTCATAAGATAACATCATAAGTTAGTTATCATATGATTTTGTAAAAATTTTAAATTTACTTCCGTAGTGTTTTATAATCTTGGCTTTGCTGTGATATATGTACTTAATGTTAAAGAAAATTAAAACTACTATTTACTACTAAACTATTTTTTCTAGTTTCCGACAAAACTTCTGCCGTAACAAGATCAATTTTAGAGCGAATCGAACGAAATAAAACAAGACATCCAAACATAGTATGGACATTTAGTATGCGGCAATTGGCGGTGTTGCTTTCTAAGGCATTACAGTTTCACGAACCAGCACTTTTAGTTGGAGAAACTGGCGGCGGTAAAACCACAGTGTGTGACCTGTTAGCGCAAAATAATAACCAAAGACTGGTAACTGTGAATTGTCATATGCATACAGAGAGTGGGGATTTTATTGGAGGTTTGAGACCAGTTCGTGATCATACTGTATGTATTCACAATCTATAAAATTATTTATAGATGTATTTTTATTATTCTCTTTTAAGGGTGAAGATGTGAATAAATTGTTCGAATGGGTAAATGGACCTTTAATTGAGGCTATGGTAGATGGGAGCATTTTTCTTGCTGACGAAATTTCTTTAGCTGATGATAGTGTCCTAGAAAGATTAAATTCATTGCTCGGTAAATGTTTCTCTTAGAATGTTTTACTAATAAGGAAAATAATACTTTGTTTTAGAACCTGAAAGAACACTATTACTAGCTGAAAAAGGTATTGATATTAATAATGTGGAAAACTCGGAACTTATGGTGGCACATAGTAATTTTCACTTTATTGGTACTATGAATCCTGGTGGTGATTTTGGAAAAAAGGAACTATCACCAGCTTTAAGGAATAGATTTACGGAGATTTGGTGCGAATCATGTAATAATAGAGACGATCTAGTTGATATTATAAACCACAATATTAAGTTAGATTTGAAACGTTGTAATGTTGACATTGGCATTCTAATAATGGATTTCATAGAGTGGTTTAGGAACGAAGAAATTGGAAAACGGTACTTTATATGTGACGTATATTTATATATGTATTGTGGACATTACATTTTTTCATATAAAACTCATATATATCGCTATATCACAGAGCGGCACTTTGCCAAACTGTATATACATAGAGGAACTGATGAGTAGTGATGCTGCAAAATATATTGACGTAGCTGTGTGACGTAGTGAATAGCTTGCAATGCTTTTCAATTTATTGCTTTTCCAAATTATAGCTACTCATATATTATAGTGTTCGTTATATTAATCTAAATTTGTTTATAGTTATGTAGTCCACTGTATGGTTAATATTTGGATTCAGAGACACATCAGAATGGTTTAAAAAGTAATGCAGTTTTTTGCCTGTAATCGATAACTTTTTTATGTACATAGAACTCCGGCGAAATCTTTTGTGATAGTATTGTACTGGTCATATGTTTTTTATTAAGATTTGTAAATTACGTTTTCACAAATTGTATTACTTACAATTACATCGGAAAAAATTGTATTTCGAGCGAACCTTAAGCTATGGATTAGCTAATGAATGATGTCAGTTATATTTCATCTATTTTGATTATTGTAGTATTATGGGCAAATACCTTTATCAACAAATTTTATAAGCAGAAAAATGTTTCTGATTTCAATTACATGATATATAGCGTGTGTAAAAATTGTCGCAAAAGCTATACGCAGCGACATTCTTCGTTCGTTTCTAAATCGAAAATCTCAATGGTAAAATATTGTACCATGCTTCATACGTCTTCACGAGGTTCACGAAGTTCGGTTTTTTAGTCTCTTAATAAGCGCTTGTGTTCGATATTTGTCGGTACAGACAGCTGCAATTTTGAATTTAGAAAACTTTTTATTCTTAATTTATCGAAAAATTTTGTTTTGTTATGGTAGAGTCTATTTTCAATATTTCTTCGTTAGCATCCTCTCTTGAAAAACACAATTGGCAGCGTTGTAAGACAATGTGTATGTTTTCTTATTTGGTTTCAATCAAAATCATTAGTGTCAAAAGGCTAGAACGAGTAATACGAACAATACCTCGTAGATTGCAACTGTGTTTACAAACGGACGGACATCAATTTGAGCAGATGCGTAGGTAATAGTGATGCTAATTTGTTACAAGAAATGCATACGAAAAATCAAAACTACTAACTTTGTTTTAATAAAGTGTTTTTTTATTGCTTTGCCCTATGTATCAATTGTGTAATCCAATTTGTCGTTTGTAATTCCCGTTTGTCAATTTTGACAAGTATTCTATCTATTATTACGGTAGTATGAAACTACAGTGTTGCCAAATGGATGTTAGTTTCATGTGGTCCCCGAGGACGCATAAAGCATGATACGACATTTTACCATAAGAATTCTTTGTCAAATTCGAACAAACTGTGTCGATACGGGTAGCTTTTGCGACAATTTATATACACCTTATATATATGTATAGGAATAAAATTGAATATATGTATAATAAGACATAGTAGCATAAATCTTAAATTCATTTTCTGGTTGTTTAGGTTTACCATCAGCATTAGAGACATACTAACTTGGGTGGATTTCATAAATATGTCTTCTAACACTATAAAACTAGGCGAGATGTATATGAATGGCGCTTGCTTGACTTTTTTGGATAGTTTCGGTTCAGGTGTTACTAGTTCAGAGAGGTAAACTAAGAACAATGGACAATTCTAAATGTCGTTTGATATTTCATTTTAATCAGTTTTTTTTTGTAGTGATCACACACTTGCAAATTTCAAGGCGAAATCGCTTGAATTTATAGTAGAACAACTTAGAAAATATAATTTATCCGTAAGTCTTCTGTTTGAAAGTTCGAGACGCATAGAAAAAAGAGATCAACTGTTTGGTATCAATCCTTTTTATATTAAAGTCGGATCTGGAGGTTCTGAAGATATTTCATTTACTTTTGATGTACCAACAATAAAACATAACACTTTGAAGTTACTGCGGGCGTTACAATTAAAAAAAGCGATCTTGTTAGAAGGTAGTCCAGGCGTTGGTAAAACTAGTCTGGTGGTTGCCTTGGCAAAGAGTACAAGTAATAAAATCTACCGAGTAAATCTTTCTGATCAAACCGTGAGTATTCTTTTATAATTTTTCTACATTCAGAGTAAATATGTTTTGAAAACTTCTGGTGATGTACTCGTAATTTTATGATTGATTTGAGGCGTAATTCCCTATAACAACATATTGAAAGTGTCCAATCTTTATTTTCCATCAGTGTACATGTAATTGGACAACCAAATTTCAGTACAATGATATAAAAAATATAACAAAACAATCCAATATTTATTTAATGGATATATGGAAAGTAGCAATCAAAGCTCACAAGTTTCCGTGTAAGTGTATTTGAGAAATCATTTTTCCAACTTTTTAGAACTACTCGTAAATTGTTGCAAGATAAAAATGTACTACATTCTAACTATTAATGCGAAAAATGGTAATGGTGTTTTAAAATTTGAGTTTTTTTGAAAATATAGTAAAACCGTATAGATAACCACTAAAATGCAAAACTTACACAAAAACTACAAAAGTTCGTGCAGCTAAATCCTTCAAACTTTGCCGTCCATACCATGCGTCTTTAATTAATTGTCAGTAGCTGAAATTAAATTGGCTATGTTAGCTAATTACCTTGTCAAATAAATCCTAACAATACTAATGTTGTCGAGTTTAGAGTTATTTTAAGTGTAATGTTTTGTACCTATGGGTTTACTTATGTGTTATTTTCAACTTATTACATGGGTGTTGTAAATGGACACCATTTTCATGCAAACACAAATTCACTCGCCTTTTCATATTTTCAAATGTGTTCCGGCGCATTTCGGGCGTAATATTGGCATATTCTTCAATTATGCGGTTTGGCAACTCAGGAAGTGTGTGAACTGTTGTCTTACAAATGATATTCTTCAAGTGTGAAAAACCGAAGTAATCTAGGATAGGCAAATCTGGTGATCTTGGCGGGAATTCAGGTTCACAACGTGAATAGATGATCGCCAAAAAATTGTCGTAAATAAACGATAGATTGCGGGGCGTGTGAGAAGTGATACCATCTTGTTGCATTCCTGCTTATTCCTGTTGCAGCTTGTCAAATTTTCTGGGGATGCAACGGAGACTCACGAAATATATGAGGGTTTTCAGCACTGCACATTCTCATGGTTTGGGAATTGATATACCTACCTTGATAAATGAAACCACGCCTCATCTGTAAAAAATGTTAAATCCATTGTTGCTCAACAAATATAGGGTGAACTATAGGCAATATAACATGCGTCTGTTATGATCAGGCGGTAACAATTCATGATACGCCTGCATCTTATGAGGAAATAAAATATCTCCTCTTAAAAGTTGTTCTCCATGTACTATATCATAGGGAAACTTGCTGTATGACTTTGAAAGATGTTGGCGTTGGGTTAATAATTTCTCGATCATTTTCAATAATGTGCTCAGTGCGGACTGTAGGCCTACCACCGCCGCTCTTATAATTATATGTTACATTTCCTGTTTCTCTAAACAATCGCGTACAGTTTCGGACCACATAGAAAAAGACAGCTTCCAAGAACACAAAATCAGTCAACTGTTATCGAAATTCAACCAGGCAAGCTACAGTGCTGTATCGCCATTCCCCATTTTCACGAACTCTATTACGAAAATAAGATTCAATGATGAATTACCTACTTAATTCTGACGAAACTGACATTTAATTAACATTAACAAAGAATTGAACTTATCAAAGACAGTGGCTTTTTTAATCATGGCAATCTTAGTCAGCAACCCTTATCTGAATAATTTTTGCTCATATAGTATATCCCAAAAATGCACGAAATCTGTAAAGTACCTATTTAAAAGTACTAAATGTAAATTTTCTTTAACAGATTTTCTGATGTAAATTTTTTGGAGCTACGATATTTTTTACAGAGGAACCTCTGCCGTCCTCTTGTTAGTCATTATAAAGAATTCGCTTCATATCAAACAAAATTTAATGGATAGTTAAAAAAATGTAATATATATTCTTTCATATTATCTTTAAAATTACATTAAACTCAATATATGCTATTTTTTTTTTTATTCTATAAACTGCGCCAGCTTTATGTTTATTTCTAATCTTTAAATATATTATTACTATAATGCTGGATGCATTTTGTCTCCAAACCTAGATTGTTTCTAAGTCAGAACGATAAAATATTATTAGAAGGTTCTTAGATTAGTGGGAAGAATGATACATACATATACTTACATATATGTATATTTCTGTTCATCTTTTTCATGCTTAACACGTATTTTTTTGGTTGATTCTACAAGTTTCCTACAATAATATCTGGTTACAAGGGCCATTATATTCTACCCTATATGAGTCCTGTGATTTCTTTCTGACTTCTCTGAGTTATCCGAATGCCGTCGATTAGCACTGTAATTCATGGCATCTGTTGATGACAGCGTTTCAACAATTTTTGCGAAAGTTTTTTCAGATATGTTTGCATTTAAGAAGTAACTATAATATAACAAACTTTTAATTCGTTTAATGCGTTTCAATTTGAATATTATTTCGATAATTAGTTAATATTTTAAAATACTTGGGGCTTTTGCGTTCTTAACTACATTGTGTGCCAGACTGCTTAATAATGATGCAAAACATGTCCAGAAATCTATCTCGACTCATCTTGTAACATACATTTATATTAAATAAAAAATAAATGTTGTAGGATATATCTGATCTGTTTGGCGCTGATCTACCCGTGGAAGGTGGAGAAAGTGGTCAGTTTTCTTGGAGAGATGGACCATTGCTGCAAGCACTGAAAAAGGGATATTGGATTTTACTAGATGAACTAAATTTGGCTTCTCAATCTGTCTTAGAAGGTTTAAACGCTTGCCTAGATCATCGAGGTGAAATCTTCATCCCCGAACTTGGGAAAACATTCCATGTCAAGCCAGGTAATTTTTGAAATTTTAATTGTATTGAACTCAATTTATTTTGTGTAAATATATTCGTAGGTACAAAATTTTTTGCATGCCAAAATCCGTTAATACAGGGTGGCTCCAGACGAGGGCTTCCTAAGTCGTTCCTGAATCGATTTACTCAAGTATACATCAGTGGTTTAAGTGACGAGGATTATTTATACATTTTGAAGAATCAATTTCCTCAACTGCCAACTAACGTTCTAACTAAAATGGTGGAGTTTAATGAAAAGTTAACTAAGGCGTTGGCAAATAATACCTTTGGCAGTAGAGGTGGTCCGTGGGAATGTAATCTAAGAGATTTAACGCGTTGGTGTGAAGTAACACTATATCATTATAGTAATCTATTTGAAAACATAGATTATTCTCCGGAGAGTACTGTAAAACTAATATACGCTAATCGTTTACGTACGGTTGAAGATCGAAGACAATTGGAAACTTTATTTGAAGCAACATTTGGCCGAAAGTTTGCCGCGGAATCTACCACAGTGTATGTTACTAAAAGTGACGTTTATTTCGGTGATGTGTGTTTAAAACGCGAAATTACTGAATGTGATATGAACTTGCATAAACAGGAGACAACGTGCTTGATATTGCGTAGTCAATTGAAAGACTTGCGTAGTTTGACATACTGTGTTAACATGAATTGGATGAGTATACTGGTAAGCATTTGTTTATTAAAGGAAGTTGTTACCATGATTTCACGTAATTACGAAATATTAAAATTACCTAAAAGTTATGGCTTTATTAAGCACGATATAAACAGATTGGATACATATGAGTAACAAATTTAAAACGGTCACTGACTTATACACTTATGGTGAAGCACTTAAGATTTTAAGGTACGTTTTTGTCTTCAAAGGTTCCTTCTAGTTTAGCATGGTGTAGCCTGGGAAACAATTTAATGAATAGTTTTGACTGTTTTTCTGAAGTCTTTTTCTTCATCTGATATATGTATTACTTTGTCCGAGTATTACCTTCTCATAATTTTTGTTGCAGTTGTGACTAATGTGTAGGCAACGACTAGGTTTATTGATTTTGTATTTTGCTTTTTTAATGTTTCTAATATGAATAATTTTCAGTTTGTCTTCTTATTTTTGTTGTTTTTAAGTAGGTCAAATGCCATTATTGACTCACAATTATGATTCTTTCTTATTGTGTACCTACCTATATTCTGCATGTTTTTAACAACTTATCCGTTCTGCTAGTTTTCATTAACAGCATGAAATATCAGGTTTAACGGATTATATTTACTTGCAATAATTTTTGTGAAGAATGATTATAAACAAGAAATTATTAGTGGAATATTAACATTTAATTATAGACTGCTGGACGAAGGGTAAGTGGCAGAAATTATGTGTTTAATCATTTTTTTAAGTAATGTATTTCAAGAGTTAAGAGCACTTTACACCATACTTTTTCTATACTATTTTCTAGAAACTAGCAAAAATAGTCAGAAAAAGTATCGTGTAAAGGCCACTTTACACCAAACTATGCTAGATGCTATACTATTTTAAAACTAGATCCTGTCCTAGTTTTGTTTCTAAATTAATACTAGAACATGCGCAGAAGTACTATTGGCAGATTGGCCAACATCGGAATATAAATAAATGTTCAGTATATTATTGGAAACGAAGTTAGGTTATGTTGGTCAAGTTGGTAGAAGTTAAAGGCTGTTTGGTGGCGCCATCACGTATTGATTTGTTGTACTCTCACTTAAAAATATATTTAAAAAATCCTAGAATAGAATCTAGTATAGAAACTAGAAAAAATAGTCAGAAAAAGTCTTATGTAAAGGCCACTGTACACCAAACTATACTATATGCAATACCATTTTAAAAACTAGATCCTCTCCTATTTTTGTTTCTACATTGATACTAGAACATGCGCAGAAGTACTTTTGGCAGATTGGCGAACATCGGAAAATAAATACAAGTTTAGTATATTATTGGAAACGAAGGTAAGTTATGGTGGTCAAGTTGGTAGAACTTAAAAGCTGTTTAATAGCGCCATCACGTATTGATTTGTTACACTCCCACCTAAAAAAGTATTGGAACATCCTAGAATAGAAGCTAGTATAGAAAAAGTATGAATCTATTTAGCATGGTGTAAAGTGGCCTTATAAAAGAGGGACACATCGCCGCGGTGTCTCGGCATTGCCAACCTAATGATCTATAATCTTACTCATACGAAAATTGCGACGATTAAATATACCATGTATAATAGAATTTGTAGATTTTTTCTTGTACAGAGTGAGCCAAAAAGAATGAAGACAAGTTGAATTTCCTGTCAACTTTTATTTACATGAAATTGACCTCTGGTTTACTCATAAGCGTTTCAATAAACTTTTTGAACTGGTAACTACTATAATATTAACGCTTTATACTTCAATTAATTGTAGGCAGATGAAAAGGCCTGTCCTTTAATGAAAGTTCTTTATTCCAAATTGTCAAATTTTCGTCTGTGGATACAGACTTTTTCAAGACATGAATCTGAACTGCTATAGATAAACAAAATAATAATATAAAGTTGTATTCTGATTAGGAACGTACATAGTTTAAAACTGAGTCAAGACAACGGTATAAAATTAATAACGAGCAACAAACTATGTGCAATTGAAAACGCAAACTGTAGTAGTTATAGTAGTTACCAGTACTCCGTTACTGTCTTCCAAATTTTTGAACTGGGTGCATTTAATAAGAAATTTCTTTATTCTTACATAAACAAAATAATCTTTTCTCTAAACTATAATACAAGAAATATAACGCTATTATTATAATTATAGGAAATGTTCAAAATGACTACCATCACTTTATTATAATAATTATAATAACGCCAAACGCTTACGTATACGAGCCGACTATAAAAATGCTGTAAAATAACAGGAAGTATTTTTTAATAGCTTTACTGCCAGTTTGATCAACCTATACAAATAAATACAAGGCGGGAAATGCAACTTGTCCTCGAACTTATTGGCTCAGTCTGATACTATTATTACGCTTAGAAAAATGCAAGTAATTTATCACTTTAGCAATGTAATTTTCATTACTCTGGCATTATAGGTGTAAATAATTCACTTGGAAACGAAAACTTGTAGTTATAAGTTTTTATATTTACTTAAGAGAAATGCTGTTATTATATTGGATAAAAATTTGTTTTGGCATTGATATCATTTTGCGAAATGGAGTGAAGTTGTGACGGAGTGCCATTACTAGAAAAAGTTGCTTTTGTTGACAATCGTGCTATCTCATTTTGTATATTGCTGCCTCCTTTCAACTCGCAGTGTGATCGACAACTGGTACTATTAGTTCCCTCTGTTATCCAATTTATTTGTAAAATTACTGGTAAACACACACACACAGCCCACGTTAGTATAGGGTGTACTCGCTAGGATTGAAAATAGAGCCTTAAGTTCACTAGAGACGTTGATTTACTTTCCTGCAGTTCTTTATTTTGCAATTATTTTTCCAACTTTGACATTTGATCTAATTTAGGTTGAGCACACTGTTCTTTAGTATTGATACAGCTTTTACTTCATTCATCATTTTTAGGTTGATTAGTGGAGCAATTCTAAAGTATATAAATACATATTTCTTCAAGATTTCAAAGACCAAACACTTTCCCTTGATTCTTTCTATCCTACTCTTCTATTATAAATAGACGTTCATGTTTGAGATAAATCTGTGAAATAACACTGCAGAATTAGTGAACAAAGTAACCCTACTTGCATTACTATGGGTGTCATTTTTAAAAGAGCAGGTAAGAGTGCTTACTAAAGGTAATATTTTATATGGCATTGCCCTTTAGTAACCTTTACATTACTTCTCGATGTCGTGAAATTGACAAATAGTAATGATCTATTTTGACAGCCTTCTTCTTAAGACTTCCTTTTGTGTAATTTTTGACGAATATTGTTTAGAACGCACTGATCATCGCGTCTTTACAATTAAATCCTTTTTGAATTGTTTTGTAGAAGTTATAAATATTATAATATGAATTTTAGTATTTAATAGCAAATCTTACACTTGTTATATCTATCTAAATTAGTGAAAATGTTTGTTTGTTTATAAGATTATTCCAGGATTTCTGTGGATAAATAATCACTGAAAGTCACACCACAAAAATATTAACAATAAAATATTAATTTTGTAATACTTAGTAACGTAGTAAGTGTTAGTAAAAGTAAGAAATTAAATGTGCTGTAATTACAAGGGAACATTTTTTTTACTTACTGGTTTACGTAACAAAATTCTCGTAGCAGAGTTGTAGATAAAGTAATGACTTACTATGTTTAAACGCTTTACAAACTTTTACATGTTGAATTGGAAATGTTTACAATATTTGCAGTAGTTATACTTATTGTAAAACTACTAGTACTACATACATTGTTTTTTTGTTTAGGTCGGTGACTCAGGTTGCGGCAAAACTAGCATAGTTCGTACTCTGGCCCATCTGACAGGAAAATCGTTACACACTTTACCTATGACAACTGCTATGGACACCTCAGATTTGTTAGGAGGCTTTGAACAGGTCAGTTTTTTTATATAGTTTTTTTATGTAGTTTCTTGATTGTGAACGTTATCATCTATTTTCCAGTAATAAAAGTAAGAGAATATTAAAGCTAATACATGAATTTCAATTGTATATATTTGTATCGGTTGGATTAAATTTATTATTCGTTTAAAACGAATTATATATTTGAAAATTTAATTGTGATTTGGTCGTTTCAGAATTGATATTTCAATTTTTCGGTGCGTGTATTAAAATGTAATGGAATAGATTTTACAAACGAAATATGGTTCTAGATAAATTATGTATGTATTTTCTTAACAGATCCACATAGATTACATAGGTTCTCAATTAGTTATCATAATGAAAGTTCCCCGATATTTTTCGATTCTTCCGTTTTGACTGACCGTGCTGATGAATTATAATCGAGCGACCAATGCATCTTCTATTTGCACTTGTAGTGTACTCTGAAAATCGACGCTGACTATGTGAGTTACTATTATACGTAGTGCGCACACAAAATTTCGAAACTGATTTTAGTAGAATGTCGAAACGATTGATTAAGAAAAATTTATGTAGGGAAAAATTGTTTTAAAACTTGTGCAATAACAAATTATTATTTTTAGTGTCATTTAATGATAATACATATGTTGTAGTGTTGTAATTGATCTATAAAAGTGGAAAAATATCAGGAAAATAAGATTACCAGGCAAAAACAGAGTATGTAAGCATCGTTTACGTAATTTCTTGAATCCACTTATAAAGCAATCAGGTTAAAGTGACGATGACAGATAACATATGTGTTACATATCTGCTGTTTAGTTAATAAAGGAAATCGAGGATGCTTTATCCTTTCCAGCCAAACATTAAAAACAAGAAAAACATAATCTTCTTTCAGTGGAAAACGATGCCTTATCGATACCGCATCGTCACATTTAGGCACATAGGACTTCTTTAGAACCATGATTCCCTGTGTAATAAACTTTGCAATAAAACGAACTGAAATGAAGTAAAATGTTATCCTAACCGTAAGTAATCGATTTGCTTCACACAGAATATATTATTGTTTTTCGCGTTTAATTACATTGTACACTACTGTGACACTTGGTGACACTACTATACTAAATTGTACCAATTGTACTAAATACCTAAATACTATAATAAACACACAAAACGGGGGGTGTGACCGGGGTAACCACTCGTAACGGAGGTCGGCGCTGTCGGTCGGTAATATAGGCATTTTTTATCAATGCGTACAGCTCCACTTGCGGTTGTGCAAAAAGTAAAACTTTAATTACCATGTGTATCTGATGTGTATATTGTTACATATCTAGTTTCTATATGATTTGTGACTTTAATTGCGATAATTGATGTTTTAATATCTAAACGGAAGTCCTGGACGTGAATGACAAACAAATTGAAATAATCCTACCAACATAGATTTTAAAAACGACAACATAAAAGCCCTAAAACAGCGCCATCTAGAATTGGTGGCGAATATTAATCCTGAAAAGTTCTCTCATTGCCCTCATTGCCTATTAAGATTGATCCCCATGAATCGCACACAATTCCTGATCACATTGAAAAAGTCAGCTTCGAAGAACATAAAATTAGGAAACTGTTCTCGAAATTCAGCTAGGCAAGCTACAGTACAGTATCTCCATTCTTCATTTTCAAGATTTCCATTACGAAAATTATATTGAATTATGAATCGCTTATGTAATGGTGAAAATAGCGTGTAGAGTAAAGTTTTAAATCGAAAACTTTAATTTTTGGCAAATCAAACTTCAAATCGAAACTATAAAAAATTGAACCTATAAAAACAGTGGTTTTTCTAATCATGACAATTCCTTATCTAAATAATTTTTGCTCATATAGGATATTCTATACATTGCAACATAAATTAGTAAAACAAATGAACAATTTACTTTTAAACGTAAGTATTTCATTTCTAAGGCTTTTATGTCGTATGGATATGGCAGTGTCTAAGATATTGGGAGCAATATCGTATAAACAAGGTGCAAAAAATCGAAAATGATGTAGGTTTCAAATAAAGCACTATAATAGTAGTAACTGTAACCATGAATATCAACACAAAAATTTTTATGCACAATATAGGTATATACTAATTGATATTTTACCTAATTGCGCCAAGTCTAATTGTATGACGGAATTATTGTTATACTTTTTTACTTACCTTAATTTATTGCTTCAATTAAGTCAACAGAGATACGAGCAATAGCTTTAGACAAAAGTTTCTTCCTATGAGCTACTGTGATGTATTCTATTGGTGTGTATTCTTTTCTTCTAGAATAATATAGTGTAGAAATGAAAATTTTCAGAACAATTTTCTTTATTTGATTTAATAATTTCAATAACATAAACAAATGGGAATTTATCACTTGGACACTCATGTTATTGCATTAACGATAAAATATTTGAAAGATTAGTAATATAATAATTTAGTTACATTTTTTAATTTCTTTTAGTATGAAAATAGTTTTAATATTTCTGAAATTAGGCTATTAAGTTTTTTATAAATTAGCAATGGAAATAAATGTAAATTCATAAGATTTTTCTCGCATAGTATACCGTATGGGGAACATAGTGCACACAAAAAAGATCGAAACACACGGCCTATTATACTAGCTAGATATTTGCTAATTGTGCTACTTAACGTTATATTCTTCATAATTTCGTTAATAGGTATTTTACTTTTAGTTTGAACATCACCATACGGTATATGCAATTAGTTTTTTTTTCTGAACATCTGTTGTCTAGTAGAAATTGGAACAGATTGATATATATGTAGCGAGCTCAATAAATTTGCAAGATGTAAGAAAAACAGTAAAATTTGAGGCCATACTGTAAACCTAATGAATCTGGTCTCAAAGTAAATAACAGTGATACATAGACGGACCTCTACTATTTATAATTATTGCTATAGCTTTCGTGAAGTTTTGGATTGTAGTCTTGAGTAAGATGCTATGTTCGTTACTGTATTGTATTTTGCCAAGAAATCAGTGTTTATAAATAAAAAGGAAAGAAGAATATAAATATTAGAACAACGATTATTACTATTAATGTGGAACTGGAATAGGGATATATGGGCGTAGAAGCAAATATTTGGAAAGCTTGGGGATTTACTCGAGCATTTTCCAGGCGGAAATGTACGCTATTGAAAGGTGCGTTCGGTTTAACATTTACAGAATATCTTTTGTGGCCTGAGGCCTTTTTTTGGATAGTAGCAGTAGAATACCGGGAAAGCTCAACAGTGAAGTAGAGCAGAAGAAATCCAAATATTGAAAGAATCTCAATGGCGTGAAGCAAACTGAAACTCTTCTGGGAACATATAACCAAATGAGATTTTCAGAATGCATCAACCTCAGCAAAACCAATATTAGTTTATTGACAGAGATCCTATCAAACCACTGAAAACTGAATGGACACCTAAGTAGGCAATAATGAAGGAAGCCGAATGTAGATTTTGGGGTAGGGGGAAGAGGATGAAACATTCATCCATGTACCCTCAAACTGCTCTGCACTGTATAACCTAAGGGCCTTGCTCCTAGGAGCACATGAGATTGAAGAGAGAGAATTACCTAATCTGAGGCCTTCCGACACCCTGCACTTTTTAAAAGGAATCCAACTGATCGGTCTGCTGTAAATACCGGAACAGTAGGGAACACAATAGATCTTTCAGGTTGCAGTGTATCATTACTCTAACGTTACATACACACATATACAGGATGTCCGCGATATACAAAGCATGCAGTTAAGGGATGATAGCTATAACGATTTAGAAACAAAAACATTATATACACCACGGGTCTATCTGTAAGCGTAAACGAGAAAAAAAATTATTTCTAAAAAACCTTATTTGGTCAAACGGCACAAGAAAACTCATCCATATTGCTTCTTAAATAACCAAAAACCATATCAAAAATTTAGAGTTGAAAATAACTGAAAACAACAATGAAAACGAATTATTTAATACTTTGAAACTGAAGCGTGGTGTCATTTCTCTTACACCATACTGTACACGTATTCAATAGAAGCACATCTCTATCACAGATGCAAGCGAAGCAACACATGTTTATACGACCTTGAACTACATTAGACCATTGTATCGTAGGAAGTCAATGGCCATACGTTTTAAAAATATCCGATAAATAGGAAAGAGGTGGTTTTGCGTTTTTTTAAATAATGTCATGACAATAAAATCGATGTAATGTTGTAGTTAGAGTGAAAAGGGCGTGTTTAATAGCAGCTTTCGATCGGTAAATGAAAATTTAAGTTGAGAGAAACTCGCATTGAATGAAAACAATGTAATAATAGTGCAATTATGTTAGGGCGCTTTAAGCTCTTCCGTAAAGGCTACTACAAAATTTAGTTCTTTTCTTTTATTTGTGATAAATTGGTGGTCCCAAAAAGGTCCTTGAGAGACAGGAGAAAGTGTATATAGTGTATAAAGGCTCGTTGTGTTGCTCATTTTCAAGAACACACGCCTGTAATCGTCGGGTAAATCCTGGATTGATCTGCTGCCGCTGTACAGTATGCGTCGAAGTTTGTGATATGAGAAATAATTTTTTTTTCTCGTTTACGCTTGCAGATAGACCCGTGGTGTATTAAATGTTTTTGTTTCTAAATCGTTATAGCTATCATCCCTTAAATGCATGCTTTGTATTTTACGGACAACTGTATACACACTATTACTTCATTTGTATTTTGTTGTTGTGCAACTTACCTGATCTGTTTATTTAGACAATTTCCGATTTAATTCTCTGCTTTTTTTGTAATAACTGATACATAATGGAAAATAAATCATATTTTACTGTATCTATATACATAACATCAATCTGTTCCATTACTCATTTATTTACATACGATACTTCGTCTACATACATATATCGTAAAATAGAAGTGTACACTTATTACACATCTTATATATGGAAGTTTTACACAAATATCAGTTCTTTAGATACTTATTTATAGACTTTAATTTGACATTGTAAGAAAAACGGAACTGTTCTTCTATATTATAGTGTTGTATATCCTATACATTGTGTTGTTTTAGGTACTTATTAATCAATTCCTATTTTAGGCGGAGTATGTTACTTTATTTTTATAACATCCGGTATTTGTAATTATATATATTACACATTTCGATGCCAATACCTTTATGTAGGAACACGCCACTTTTTCTTTGCCTGGTTTTGAAATTTTTGTTTATATATGGATTAAATATCTTAATTATTTGAAATATTTTAATGTATTTTGAATATTTTAAATACTTTTATTAGTGTAAAATTTATTTATCTGTTACATTTGTTGGCCCAGGTTAATGCTCAGTATTAATTTAAAAGTAATGTAAACTGATACATCTATTTAGCATCGAGGCTTTTAATTAGCGATATGTGCTTTTTAAAAGAAGTTAAACCAAATTAATGACTTGTAATAGTATTAATTGCTTTTAGAGAAAATTGTATTTTGAACAAGCAAAAGAATTATCATTAGTTGAACAGAGCATGCAAATTGATTTAGTGTCTTAGTTTTAAAGTACGAGCGATCATTTCTAGGCGTTCTAGCCTGGAGGACGTTATTAGTTTACTGGTGGTGCAACTTTAAAAAAATAACTGGCAAATAACATCTTGTCCCAGATTCAAAAACAACGGAAATTTCGAGGTTATTTTGTTTCTGTTTAGAGTTGTCGCTTGGATCGAAGGATGGTAGTCAAATTTTCCTATTGCGGCACTACTAAACAATCGAAGCGTCTAAAAACCTGAATGTATTCCGCCATTGTTTAGTGCCAAAAGAATTAATTATCTTACTGTGAATTAAGGAAACATTAAGCTAATCATTCCACGGTGTAAGAATATACCGCGAAAGCCACACCAAACATAAAATAATACATCTTCGGTGGTGCACAGTATTCAAGGTTTCAGAACTTACATCCTTACCCTTTCCTTGTTTATCTCCTTCATCTGCTTCTATTGTTAGTTGTTCTAATGCACCGAATGAAGTCATGTGGTAAATTGGTTTTGTTTAGAGAGGAAAACTGAAGTAACAAAGTGTTTATATTTTAGATTGCTTGTAATGATAGCGAGTAAGTTACACATTGTGTTTATTTTAATCAGAACTGGTTTCAGATTTTTTAAGTGGCATGTTCCGTTTATTTAATCCCTAAATTACCTTTCGGTTATTTTTTAGTTTTGGTTTTTCAGTATAAAAAAGTAAGAACACATTTTTGCTGACTAACAAAATTCTATCTCATGCATTTAATTTTATACTACTGTTTATGTATATCTACAATATATGTAGTATAATCACTGAACTATAGTATATGTAGTGTTTATTGTATGTATCTATGTGTATGTATGTACAGTTCCTGTTTTAATTTGATTTCGTTTTTTTTTTCGTCTAATTTATTTGAGTCTCTTATAGTCGCCATTCCTAAGCTTCTTATATCCTTGTGGATCTATCCCATTCCGGCTAGTCGCTTTCATTTGGTGATTCCGGATCGGGGCTGGAGTAATGTGGAGTCGGAATGCTCCCATTCAAGGGTTCCGGTGCCCAGGGGCTCAAATCGGCGTCTCCCTGTAACAACGGTGATGATTTCGTTATATTCGATATTTACCTAGAAACACTATCTGCAACGATACTACTTTTTAGTGGTGGTTAAGTACATGGTGACAACAAAAATCGCACTCTTAGTTAAAGAAGTATTAGCAACACCATATAAAGGTTTGGTTAGATAATTTTACATGTGGTTAAGAGTCAGGGAAAATAAAGACTTGATGTTACAGATTAAATACATTCTTATTTTCTTGGCTGAATGTATCTACTCCAAGTATTAATTTATATTCAAACTAATATAATTTAACCTCTGCAGTTTTTATAGAATTATTATGTAATTTTAATAGTTAAAAAAATTACGAGAAAAGAAAGTTATCACAATTCTTTTTTTTAATTATCGTTGTACACAACTTTCAATTTCTGTCAGCTTTTGGGATTCTTTGCCCAAAGTTTACTGCAAATTAACCTACTGCACGCAGAACACTACAAAGGTTTCTCAAAGTATTTTAGATTTGAAAATCTTATCTCAGTTTTTGCACGGATAAGTTTTGCCGAAAAAGAGTTCACATGAACAGTTAATTGATTGTCTATACGGGTTTCGTCCAGTGTTGTGTAATCTGTGTTAGGACACCGTCTTGTCTAATAGCCTTTCTCCTCCATAACCTTTGTTTCAACTCCTTCTATGGAACAGTAAACAAAGCACTAGAATCCTGGCTTTGTTGGACTATCCAAATTTCAATTTGTTGACATTTTGAAAATTTGTCTTAAAATATTCATGTACGTACATATGGTTGTTCATAACTTTAGCGCTAACTTCGGTATTTCCTACCCCAGATATATGTATACAACAATAAAGTATCTTGCTTCTAAAAGACAGTGTTGCTGTATTTCAGCGGATTTCAATCTTTTGGTTCTGGCTATTTCAGTAATCTGCGATTTACGTTTAGCGTTGCACTAATTATAACAAGTATTTCGTCTACGCCACATTCCACATGCGCAGTGTTTTCTAACTCTAATTCTGCGCATTCTGCTTGATCTTAATAAGGGCATATCTTTTCTACATTGTGGAAAGTAAGGATGAATGAGTACTAGGCGAAGTCTCATTATCATTTCGATTGCTAAATAGCAGAGCTTGATTCAACTAAAAATGCGTTATAAACCTTGTTACTTCTGTAAAGTTTCGTTATTGCACAAAGAATCGGTTATATACGAGTATGTACACTCTCTTTCTAAAGTATGTAATGTCTCCCCCAGCCAACGGGTTCATATCAATAACATCTTCCAATGGACGTACTCTAGCCGCCGGGCGATCGCGGTTACCCAGTATTGCTATAACCGAGGTCGCCCGACGGCTAGAGTACGTCCATTGGAAGGCATTATTGATATGAACTCGTTGTCTTACTTTAGGAAGAGAGTGTACATACATACATTGTTGGTTTTAAGCAATAGGTGCGTTTGCACAAGGTTTTGTAATTATATTTTTTCTTTCATTTTACATCAGGTCAATTCTAGTATAATTAGTTTCATATGTCAGCTTTCGTTTTTAAATATATTGAAATGAGTGATTAGTACAGAATAGTTATTTTGTTGAAGAGAGGAGATCTGCAGAGTTTCATCCTCTGACCAGTATTGTGATTTTACGTGCTTGAAAAGGACTTCAACCCTACATTGATCGACCTTTCTCACCACAAGATACTAATAATATTTAATTTCACATGTCCGTTGTTATGATTATTTCCTATATACACGGAGGCATGCATTGTACCGGGATAGAGGGCCTTGAAATAATAACAAGGTCTTATTCACTAACGTCCATTTACAGTTAATTTTCATGATATGGAATGGTTAAAATGTTAAACGTCTGTATGATAACTTTATTTTTTCTTAAATTTAACAGAAAGTGTATACTAGTGATTCCTTATAACCGTTTGTTAAGACATTTCACTAAACTATTTACTATTAAATGTTGTTATTGAAAACAGCCGTCGTCACAGGAGTTGGAAAAATGTAATGAATCTCTCCTTTGATAGCAACCCTGAAATTTCGGAGTTTCTATATTTCTCAACAGTGTTCAAATCTGCCATTAAAAGCGATTAGATAACCATAAATAACAGAACCAAACAAAAATATAATTAGAAACACAACAAATTTGAATAAATTATGTAATTAATTTGCCACAATTTCTTTGTCAACTGCAGGTAATTTTCAACGCGCTAAATGAATAGCGGAAACTTTTCAAAATCCTCTATCTTAAAAAACAATACGGGGTCGAGTATTAGAACTTTTTATTAAATGACATTGTTTAATGTGGTACTATGCATTGTAGTTTTTTCATTTGTCACAAAAATATCAGTTCGTACAAAATGCGATTGAATCAACTGAATCTATGAATGGTAAATCTCATATTCCATGGAAACTCCATGTTTTGCCACAATTTTTTCTATGATATTCTCTTTGTTAATTTCCAGCATCTCTGCACCTTAATCGCCGAGTTTAGAATAAATAACAGTCATCTGTACTTTTGATTTAGTTGAAATCTTCCTCCGAATGTTTAATACAAATGAACAATCAGCAAAAGTTAAAAATTTAGTTTATACATGAGCACACAAGCAACAAGACAGCATTTCTTTTCTAAAACAGATCTTATATTAGAAATGCTGTGTGATTCATACCAGAAACCTGTTTGTGTATTGTAAAATTTTATTAATTCCGTTTTGGACACAGGGCAATTTTTCGTCGTTCTCAATTTTGGAAATAATTAATTATATATCAATAAAGCACATTGAAGTATGGTGAATCTTCAATAGTAAACATTTCACTGGCTCTATTATTTTTCGAATAGTGCTTAATTTCCTAATGGAGATAGCGAGCCGAAGTTCAGATGAAGTCTCAATATAAAAGCATTGATTTATTCTAACCTAATGCAATTTATTAGATTTATATAAATGTCAAAGTAGAATGAACTAAAGAAAGCCTAAAATAGAATAATGGACTCTTATTGGGAAGTTCGTGCAAATTTGATTACTGGTTCGTGCGCTGCGTAATGAAATTAGTTAGTTCAATTGTTCAATTAAAATTCTGTGAAGATGCGCTCGACTCGATTTTTTAATTCATGTCGACATTTAATGTTGTTTTCTAATTAAAATTGATATTCTCGCTGTTTTTGGAGCGTAAAATATTATTGCAAGAATGTCTAAAAAGGTACTTAACATTCAGCATTTATTACATAAGACTCTTACAGATAACATTATCAAAATTTTGTAGTATAAAACTTTACTTGAAATTAAACCTCGGGGCTTTTAGAAATATATATGTATATAGTAATTATATTAGGTACTTTACACGTTTAAATGATGTCTGTAATATAATTCTTACGTCAATTTGTTCGTTATTTAAATATTTTTTTATATAAATCACGAATTAAATAAATGAATTAATTTTTGCATAAGCAGATTGATTTTAAATTTGGTTAATATGTACTGTTCATAATAAATAGGAGGGACCAATTAAACGAGCATTTATGTTTATAAGGAGTTTCAGACAAGAATTTTATAAAGTTTTTTTATTAGTGTTTTCTACAATGTACACATATTTTAGTTAACATATCCAGAAAACCTTCTCTATATTATTTTGAATGTATTTATGATTTTTGCATTTTAAGTCAGAGACTATTAGCAATATATGTAGAATTATAATTACATTCCTGATTTGCATTTAGAGATATATCTTGCACCAGTCCCTAACACTTGATTTTGAGCACGATTTACGACAATTATCTAGTAAGAGTTTGATTGTAATATTAATAGAATCATGCTCACACCACTTACATATAATATTTAATTACCATAGAGCTATCTGGATGGGCCGGTGCGGGTAGTGGAGTCTTAAGTAATGATATGTCTGCTTGTCTCGGAGGATCCGGAGGCGGTGGCACGTTAGGCGATCCTAACCACAGCGGTAGCCAGCCACAGCATAGGTCGAGGGCCGCTCGTCTCAGGCCTCTATGGAGTACCAGGAAGAGTGTGGGATTCACAATCGCGTGAACGTATGATATGTGTAGCGTTATCTGTAACGAAACGCCAGCCATATATTACTGTTACATGAAGGCTTGTTACCTTCGTTTTTTTTCGCTTCATCTTCGTCTCGGTCCGATTTTGTTTCGCGGTAATCTAAAGGAATTGTCACGTCAAGTAGAGCTTACGGCGGTATATAAAAGTCGCGCATTGTCGACGTGGATTTTTCCCCACACACATACATATGTATGATAGGCAGGAGCACTTGCCTAGCAGTGACGGCATTTCCTTTACTTTTGTACTTGCCGATATTGGCATATTCTATATAACATCTACAGAATCTAGTATGATATGATAAATAACTGAATACATATATTGCTTTTATTGTCGTATTTTTGGAGTGGCTATATAAGCTGAAGTAAATCAATCATTGTCCTAAACTTAATATTTTAGAAAAGCGTTAAGAGCAAAAGGCAAGAGTACTATACCTGAAACGGCGATTAGATGCAGTAGCAACCCTGTACGTGCATTACATCATTAAATCGTCATACCACATACGCATACCATTGGTTGATTGGCGAGTCCGCTTACAATAGTAGAATTAATGTGATTTGTTTACATTCTGACACCCTTGCTTTGCTTATTATTCTCGATATTTCATTTTATTATCTTCAGTATTATGTTATTCCTAATATTTTATTCGTCAGTCTTCATAAAGGCGTTTTTTAAACCTCGATTTTATAAACACATAAGTAAATTCACAAAATTGTGTTAAAATATGTTTGTTTTGAAGGTTATATTTTGATACACAGAATTCGCGTATTTTGCTTTGTGCATTTGTGAATATGGAAAATTCACCTCCTATAAGAAGGGAATTGCAAACCATTTTTCGGTGGAAGCCAAATTTTGAATATTTAAAACCTGTCAAGATCAGCGGCCTAGCAGTTTCAAAGTAAAAAATGAAAGTTATCTTAAGTAATCCAAAGATTCCACAGTACAGTGACAAGATGCCAGATCTTGTTGGAAATATGCGTTTTGAGTTTCATCATCATCCAATTGATTGATAAATGGTTTTCAAATGTCTGTGCAGTACCTTTGAGTAGTTCCCTGAAAAAATATTGGTCTAATGATTTGTCTCATCGCTGCCTTTTATCTAGATGTAGCGATTCCTAAATAATATAGTGAATCTTCACTACTTTATATTCTTGTATTTTGTGAATTGAAGTATCCCGTTTTACAAAGCCATGCTTCATCAATAAAATTACTCTTTGTGAAAGCTGTTTATTATTGTTCATATTTACAAACCAATTGCCAAATTATAATAGTCTACGCGGATAATGAATTTTTAACAATACTTGCACTGCAGTCATACGGCATGGAAAAAAATGTAAAGCTTTTTTCAATAATTGCTGAGTCGTATCAACAGAAAGGTTAATTTTTTGACGCAGGTGTCAAACAGACGTTTGTGGTTCACTTTCCATTATTTCTTGAACACGATTGACAACTTGGGGTGTACGTTTCTTAATTGATCCACTGCATGATTTTCTTGAAAATCTATTAGATTCGGAAAACAGTTTTAGAGTTCTATCCAATGTTTTCTTAAATTGCATAGGTATAATCCATTGCAAAATGTGGAAACTCAACTTGAAATTTTTCAATGCAATTCTGAATGGAATAAACCCGTACCCCATCAATTTTATTACCACTCCGAAATAAACCTGGATTAAAAAAACTTGTGAAAAAAAATTGAGAAACATTTTTTTAACTAGAATCGACATAAAAATTTAATTGCTAATTGTGATTGACACTAATCAAATGTCATTAGAATTTATGTTTATGTAAAAAAAACAGAAAAACATACTCATTTATCTATATGTATGTTTCTGTAAAAATGTCAACGCAAACTGGATGAACTTTTCAAATGAATACATTATACGAGGCAGAAGAAGTCAATGTCTTATGTATAGGTAATAGATGGTGTTACAATTACTTACTAGACTAACTTTCTTTAGCTCTGTTTTCGTCCGAAATTAAAAACGCTCAGGGAACTGCTCAGAATTTTTGTACTGCAAGTCAATTATTTATAATTTGTTCTAGACCTTTAATCCACCAAAACACGTTGTAGTAGTAATGACATTTAGCAACTTTCTTATGTAGATGTCAGTAATGAAGCAGTACCTATGATATAAAATTAATGGTCGACACAAGTTACTTCAGGCATATTTCAGGTTTCATATTTTCAGACATCTGAAAACAAGTAAAAATAATTTAATTTTGAAAATGGACTGATCAGTATCTTAGCAAACTTTAGTAGCAATACTGCTGCTAAATTGCCACTAGTAGAGGATCATCAAGAAATATCAATTTCAAAGTATTCAGGCAAGGTTAGTGCCAGGGAATGGCACGACTAGCGATAATTTCGCTGTCACATTTAATAGATTAAGAGTGGCGTTTATTCTCGTTTTTTAGAAGGGGCTCGCCTTTGTGCGATACTTGCTAAGTTGAATGAGATATCAAACACACATTTTGGAGTGTAGACGATTTAGAAGAGAAATGGCCGATCTGATCCGGAGGCTTATATCTGTTGGGTTTCATCCAGCATTAAATATTAATGGGAGAGCTTCGAACAATCTCAGAGCGTATAAACGTAACTGCTTCTAAATCTAAACCTGAACTTAGAATGTGACAACTATTTATTTTTAAATATACCTTGTACATATACATGTGCATATATGTACACCCAAAAAGAGAGGTAGTCGGACAGTTTCCATATAACATGTGAAACTGTCCGACTTTGTCTTTCTTTAGGGTGTACCTACACATGCATGTATGACTACTTCATGTATATTTTCGCTTCGGATGTGTTTATGTTTCTATAGATTTTTTTCATTAAGAGCAAAATATGAGCGGTAGCATATAATATTGTACATATAAGAGCTTTAAAATACTTTACCTCATGGCCTAGTGGATTTCCCACAATTGGATGATTAACTAATGTTACGAAGAAAAGTGGTCCCCAGAACAGAACGTAAGCAGCGGTTATAACGAGGAACATTTTCACCCTCTGCACACCATCACGTTCCATTCTGTTTAAGTATTCTCCCATTCGACGGTGCTCTTCTAACGCCCCGGACATCTGAAAAGATACATTTGCACGAATTAAAAAGGTGTAACTCGCCTTAACAGGGACATTTTTCAACTCTTCGCTCGACACATTTGCACGGGATTCGTTTTTAATGCTTCCGTCCTTCTACACGATGTGATGTTCACGGATGTTTCGAGAAAAACGTAAATGAAAATGCGTTTTTCACACATGACGAGAAGAGGCGGTATTTTTGTATTTAAAACTCGCTCTCGCCTCATTAAAGGAAAATTTTTAAATTACTGTAACGATTATTCTTCTTGATCTTTCTTTTCTTGTCGGGATAATCCACTTATTCATAAGTGAAAGATAAATTGTACGTAATTACCACAGAATGAGTTGAAAATGTAAGAAAATATACGCTGATGTTTGAAATGTTGCAGTTGACTTAGATTTTTTATATTATTAGACAGATTGTGTTTGCAATTGTAACATCCTTAAATTAAAAAATAGATTACTATGTAACGATATTATGAGTGAAGTGGAATATTGACAATCGCTGCAGAGAGCAAAACGAAGTCACAGAAGGGCTAGAAAAAAGAATATAAATAGAAAAAGATAACTGATAGTCTTATGAAGGTCAGTCGTCAAGAAAGTTGGACAAAACGTTTAAAATTTGACGTGGTTATGTATGCGAAGAAATATCACAAGCTTTGACGTAAAAACTGTGTAATTATGCATAGAAAATCACATTTCAGATTAGAAAAGTATCGCTGTGCAGGAAATAGCACTTATTTTTATGAACAAGATGTTGATGGTCATTCTGAAATCAAATTTAAATGAAAGCATGCGAAAGTTCCGAAAAAGCTAAAGACAGATCTTTTACGTTTAGGCATGCATTCGAGTTTTCTATTAATCAAAAAATACTGCCGAAGAAGGTATACACAACGACTAGTTTCTTCTATACAAAAAGGTCATAACGGATGGTACGTAGATACATACATCGTGCTGAAAGTGTAACTAATGTGTGGCCTATAGAAAGGTTTTGGTATCAGCTTAAATAAAAAGCATATGAAGGTTGCTAGGAGGCGAAAACCACCGCAGAATTAATTGCGTGAACAGCAGACTTCGCTAGATGGAGTAACAATACTAGTGTGCCTTCATATAGCAAGAGTTTTCACATAAGTAAGGCTAGTAGCGCATATTCTATTATACCGGTTCCGGCAGGCTTCTATGGTTACCCGATTTCCGATATTGCACGAGCTCGTGAAGTTACTGGGTGACTGTCGCGATATACTGTGAGCAGTCTGCAGTATCTAGGTATTCACTATAACTAACTGTAACTAACTATAACACATTATTTATCATACTTGCAAACGTTAAGTATCCGTCCAAGATGCATATGATGATGAAGTGGCTGATAAAGGAACAGCCGCACATCTACGCGTCTATCTCCCAATTACTTGCCGCGCTTGTTCGTGCAATGTCGGGTGACAATAGGAGCCCGCCGGTACCTGTATATGTATGCCACTAATCTGCTTTCCACTGCTTTTGATTACTTTTTGTTATTTGAAGTTTTTTATATAATAATTTATATACACGTGCTGTATTGATTTTTTGTTAACACGCCTTTACGTTGCCTTTAACTACCATCGTTTCAATTTCAATGCGTGACATGGCATCTAGGATAGATTCATGCAATATTCTTATTCATTCATTTAGCAATAATTCGAATTTCTCGTAATGACTAGCATAACAATGTAAGAAGATATTGAAGATTGCAGACGTCACTTTTCGTTTTATTTTACGTAACCTTATAGAGACACTGTATAAATTTTGTAAAAAGGTTGTAATTTTTTTTTCCGGCGAAATGACAGTTGACAATGAAACAAAAACCCTTAAACAAATTAAACTTAACCAGCTACTCTTTTCAGGAGATAAAATTGTACAAAGTTTGAATTTTCATGAAAAACAAAAAACATCTAAATTATTAAAGCAAACCTTACATATCTACAAGATGTAAAAGGAAACAATTTAATTAACAATTTGACTCTGTACAACTCTTCAAAGAAAATGCAGTAATTAAATTTGAAAATACCCCCTAGCAAATTCGTTTGAGGATTAATATCAAGTAAAGGCTTATACAAATAGCGCTTACGAAATATTACATTATATTTACAAGAATTTATAACGTCTCGGCCCAGCCGTTTGTCTGATATACAATTAAGAATTTCACGAAATTAAGACTTATTTATGTGAAAAATATTAAATTATCTTGATTGTAAAGGTGTATATTAACCATTATACACGAAATATATGTAGAAATTGCAGAAATTAATAATAATAATAATAATAATAATAATAATAATAATAATAATAATTCATGCCTTAGCATCCCCCAACAGCTTGCGCCAATTACAGGGGGCATCGGCTGGCCATGAGTTATTATTACGCCTGCGGCTGTAGACCGACTTAAGATGTTATCTTTCCGCATTTGCCGTGGAATTTGGGAAACTACATTAAGCTGTTTTAGTCTTAATAGAACTGCTAGAGATGAGAGAAGTTTTTTATATACATATTTATATTGCAGTTTTTTTGCAATAAGTACTGCATTTTTGAAGTTTCATTTAAATAGAAAAGAAATGGTATTAGCTTTTAGGTGAGATCTATAAATAAAATTCCGATTTCCGCAGATCCACACAGAGACTTAGAACGAACAAAAATGAATATAAGTATAAGAATAAGAATCGCCTTTCTTAGAACAATAAAGGCGTATACGCTATCGCTATATTCTACTGTGCCATTGTACTAGCGAAAGCATAGCTTGCTGGATCTTTATTTTATACATCGATTTTCCATTTTGTTCAGTGCCGCCGATCGAGGGCAAAAATACAATTCGGTGCAGAGTGCGAGTGCAATAACAACACTGTTGTTATCGGTAGGGATATTGCGTAGATCCTCCCGCTTGCAGTCGGATAGTCATTACTGGTATATCGAATCGATCGATTGACGAAGTGCACTGTATACACAAAATGTTAATAACTACAATCGGATATATGTTTACAACATACATTTACCTTATACCAAGAGCTAACTTTTAATGTGACGATACTTTTTATATGAATAAAAGAAGAATCAACATATCATTTGTATTAGTTAACAAAATTGTATGTTGTATGCTATCGCTGCCTAACGGCAAGTAACCACCAATGTTCTTGACTCTTGTCTTCTATACCTTGTTTTTTATTAAGAAGACCTAATTTAAAATAGCCCGCGAAAATATAGGCTTACGATTGGTTTGTTGTCGGTCATGTTTACACTGCCCAAATATGCTAGATTTTAACGACGCCATATTATAGGCACAGCTGATTCTGTAAATATTTAGTTAAATATATTTCTATTATCTTTTTGTGTTTCTACTACGATTAAACAAAAAAATCAGTTTTTTAAAACTATTTGATGGTAAAAATGGATCCACAACCTAGTACAAGTTATCAATATCAGTATCAATAAAGAAAATACAGATAACACTGCAAATTGCAAACACTAGGTAACATACATAAATAGTTTATGTATATTTATATTTAACAATATTAATAGGTGTTTCGAAGTCAAGTGTTTTCCATATTCTTGGTGAATATAAAGCTAAAAAACTAATTTCACCAGCATTAAAACGAGGTGGAAAATAGGCGGTGCTACCTACATTTGACGACACTATTAAATACATGATAATGGAGAATTTCCTACGTTAAACAAAATCTTAAAGAAAATAAGGGAAGATCAAAATATACCTCCAATGAGTCATTCAAGGTTGTATAAATTAATGAAAATGCTGAATTTTAAGTAAGTTTGGGTGCTAATTGTTTAAGAGTTTGATTTAATACAGAGTATGCATTTACAGATATTTAAAACGTAATCACAAAAGTTTACTGCTCGAACGTGATGACATTGTTTTGTGGAGACGAAGATATTTATCTTTGATATGAAAATATAGAAATAAACAAGGCCCACTCTATTATTTAGACGAAACATTGCCGAATGTAGGGCACAAATGTGGGTAGATGTTAATGTTACAACACGCAGATGGGTATTTACAGATGGTGCACTGGTCTCAAATATCCTACCGGTAAAGGAAGACGCTTGATTATTTTACATATTGGTTCTAAAAACGGTTTTGTTGACGATGGGTTACTACTATTTGAAGGAAGAAAAACAGTCGATTACCACGATGAAATGGATGCAAATGATTTTGAGGAGTGGTTCAATAATATTTTTAAAAAATTGCCTAACAATAGTGTTATTGTAATGGATAATGCATCTTACCATACCAGAAAAAGGAAAAAAACCAACAACTTTAACACGAAAAGCAGAAATGCAAGAATAGTTGCTTCAAAAACAAATACCGTTTGATCCCTTCATGGTGCGATTAGAATTAGGAATATTACAATGTTTACGCTGTAGCTGCAAAAAATAAAAGCTTCAAATTAGCCGAAGTGTTAATCGCACTACAAATCTACTAATCGGATTACAAATGTAACCTTGGAAACGTAGCAAAATGTGTAGAACATGTAATGAAAGAAGAAGGCAAAATGTGCAAGTTAGATGGCTTCCTAATAGATGATGTAGTGGAGTCATTTATTATTTCAGTTGGAAATGGTGACACCAGTGACAGAGATGTTAGTATCGACAGTGATAGTGCTTCTGCCGAAGAACTACAGAATTATATATTTAAAATATATCATTATTGTTAAATTAAGGCACACCAGTTTTTGTCGATACATAGCGTGGTGGATCAGCTAGTGCTTCTTCCTATCGTAATTTATAATATTTGTAGTATGTAACCTTATTTAAATTTGATGTAGTACCAATATAATGCAAATAATAAAATACATATAACATTAATGTGCACTTATTTTTTTATACATGTGTTGTATATGTAAATTTTATTTGAATATCCAAGTGTTAATAACTCATTTGATCCTAATACATAATTTAAATTTACCGCCAAAAAGCTGTCAGTTTAATTTGCCTAATGTGAAGCGGATTTTATAATTTGGTCTTCTTAATAAAAAACAAGGTTTAACCAGTAGAAAATGCTATCGTCACATCGATCTTTTCAGTTTCGCTCAATTCAACGAAGTCCTCATTTCGTACTACTGCGAGGTGAAAGGGACGAATCGCTGTACATGCGTAATTTATTCCAAGTGAAGCAGGTGTTCGATTAACTTCGGTCTGTTCTTAATAAGACGTCGCTGTATTACAGTTCTGTAGTATTAATAACGGCTAGTAAATCTAGATTGCGGTCAGTAATTATTATTAAAGTGGACTATTATACGCTCGAGAAACAACTATTTCTGGTAAAACAGTATTACGGTCACAATTCAACAGAAGTTACATTCGATCTATTTCCAGTAAATTATCCGGAAAGATCAATTTTTAGCGCGAATACTAATCGCTAGACGCACGCTTATAGTTGAAGTACCGCCCATTTCTAGTCGACCAGAATGCAATCCACAGGTTCCAAATAATATCCCGGTATATTGTCTTGTAGTGAAATAGTACATATTTAGCCCTAACATTAAGTTTGTGAAAATGTTGTTTGTTACACTACACACGCTTGCAAAGAAAGTGTTTCACGCATACACACACTTATACATACATATATTAGATAATTCCTATTTTAACTTTCTGTATTACACTCTCATAAGCAAAGAAACCCCCATTTGTATTATATTCATCGTTGCGTTATACAATGACTGTTCAGTGTATTTGAGTCGAATTACCTTGGTCCAGAACTTCAATTGTGAGCAAAATAATAAACGAGTAAATAACCTACATACATTTAGCTTATGACGTCTACACAATGTTTGCTAGCTTGATCATATAATATGTAATTTTCTGTGGAAGTCTGTCTAAACTATTAATAAAGTTGCGAACATCTAGAACGTTTCGTTTCGTATATGTATGTTTATTGTTATTGCAGTAGTATGTGGTTCTATGTACCACGTTTACGAAACAGTAACATAATGGTATAATATTTATTTACTACATTAAATAATCCATATGTTACAAACTATCTGTTGATTATTTATTTGACTTTCTGAAACATTCGTCGAGTGAAACGGATAAAAATTAAATTGTAGTTGAATAGTATGTACATATAACAGTATGAGAATTAGTATTAAAAATAATCTATAATTCCAATTATAGAATAAGCCAATGAAAGTAGACGACTTCAAAAGGCAAAACAGCAAAAAATTAAAACTCCAGTTGAAATTTTATCAATAAAAACACAATTTATCTCTTTTGAAGGTAATACATACATATTATATATGTAAGTAACCTTTATTTTCTTGAATGCACATACATATTCCGTAAGTCTTGTTACCAAGCTGTGCATAACACAGTGCATTTCTAGTGGCATTGCGTCTACTTATTTTAGAATTCTTTGTTTAAATTTATGCAAAACTCTTCAGGTGATGGCATGGGTTGTACTTTTGAATAAGCTTTCTACTGGGTGCAAAATATCTAAAAATATATGTGTTCTATTTATTCACTGAAAGATGAATTGAACGTGATTTTTGATACTAGATTACGGGAAAGGTTACATCTAACACGTAATAAATCACGCAATTGTCACCCTAAACTTCATATTCGCATCACCAATTATGAACATACCGTGTAACTTTGGCATACGCGGGCTGAGTGATCAATGTTTGCGTGAAGTTATCCACACTTTTCCAGCCACACTTTTCCATCGACACGACAGTTCGAATGAAGTAGCTATTGCAATATACTGTCAACCGCTGTGACTTTCTTATGCGTTTTAAAACAAAACCTTGTTTGATGTGAAAGATATTGAGTGATCCTCTCAAGTAAAGGTTCATCTATCAAATCATCAATCACTTTTACCTGACAGGAGGCTTATAACCATCAAAAGAAACAAAAATCATAAAACCGTGGCTGGGATAGTTTCAACACTACGGATGTCTTATTTGTCCGCGTGCCTCGATACCGACCACATACAATAC
>ML218515.1:52477-65114 GCA_004785975.1 Popillia japonica
AAAGCAACAAAAATCATAAAACCGTGGCTGGGATAGTTTCAACCCTACGGATGTCTTATTTATCCGAGTGCCTCGATAGCAACCACATACAATTCTTTAACATGATGGACTTATACCAACTCAACGACCAAATTTATTTGGCTGGCGGTCAATATCTTTCACATCAAGCAAGGTTTTGTTTTAAAACGAATAGGAAGGTCACAGCGGTTGACAGTATATTGCAATAACTACTTCATTCGAACTGTCGTGTCGATGGAAAAGTGTGGCTGGAAAAGTGTGGATAACTTCACGCAAACGTGATCAATATTAATAATATTATATTGTACTGTATTGAAGATGATTACTTAATAACTTTATTGTAGTTATCTCCACAGCGATCCATTCATTTCAATATTTACCTGGGAAAGTAACATAAAAAAAAACAAAGAAGTGTTGACAAAAAGTATTTTGCGATAAGTAATCGTCTTAATTCCCAATGTAATCGTATTTTAATTGGAATACGATAATTTGTGCGCGAAGAAATAGAATATATTATAACTTGCACTATCTCGTGCTTCCCAGATTTCTTGTGCATATTTACAAAGTGTTCAGGTGAAAAATTAGGCATACGCTTAAACAAGTTTTTATACGAAAGCCTTTTTTGTTTTACGCAGAATTTTTGACAATGTCTGTTTATTAAAGCTGTCCTTACGCTGTACACATTATGTGTACACTTTTGGAGGCACCATTGGGGCGTAACGACAAGCTGCGGACAGAAAGATCATTCTGTTGCTGTAAAACCAACGATTCTAGATTTCGCTCATGAAGGCAAACATGTGGTGTGTACGTGTACGCTTTGTTCTGCTTTTAACATTTAATCGCAATTATTACCCGTTCTCCGTTCATGTTTGGCGTTCCGGACCCTGTACCTCCCGTTCCACTGCCACCAGTTACGTTAACAAGCGTGGTAACGAGATCCGCTACCCTCACCGCCTCCACATTGGCTTTCGTCAAGTCTCTGTGGAGCTTTCGCAAGTGGAATAGCGTCAAGAGGACACACACTATATTTACGGCTATCCAAAGCGCGTTTAGAATGTAGTGTCTTAGCGGGCCGTGGATGAGGGGACACGACGGAGCTCTGTGACCCAGTTCTCCCGGTGCTGCTAAAGCGCCTGGAAAAATAAAGAGAATATTATTAGTCTTTCATTTCTTAATTTCATCTACGTAATTATTTTGAAAAAATGGCTCAGTCGAGATGGCGTAGAAGGATTGTGGAGTGCTGCAAACGGCGGGTTACTTGTAGAAACTAATGGATCTAAATGAGTCGGCACGTCTAAGAAAGTCGTTTCTCGTGGGATTATGATGCTGTTACGCGCCCATACTAAGTATGGATTACAGTATATTAAAGTCTGTCTCTTTTATTATTGCGTATTCTTGAACGTGTCTGGTGTAATGATGCGTGTTTTATTGTTAATGATTTTCATACGCATAGACTAGAAGTCAAGTCGGTTTTTCGAAATTAAAAGCATGTAGTTAATACGTGCAATACATTTTTCACTATTTTGAATGAAAGTATCAAAAACAAATTGGTTTTTAATGTACTTAGCACGCCTACAAATAAATGTTGTTGTTAATGTTTGTGTATTAGATATGCCGCATTGTTTCAAACACTGTGTAAATGTGTTTCTATAGCTTTATTACAACATTACGTCACCGAAAATAAAGTGCTGCTGATGCTTTGGTGAGACGTCGGCAAAAGCGTCTCTGACAAGATTTCTCTTCACTTAATCAGCATGAATATACATACATACATACGTAGGTAGCACAAATTGATTGAGACGATTATTGATTTTTGTATTGCTTAGAGTACCTACAGTCAACAGCTGCTATGTAGTCGGCTGCTTTTAAAAGATGTCATTCAAAAATGAACAATTTATTAACTGGTAAAAACTGCATACAAAATATTATTACCCATTGTATTCATAAGGGGTCCAATCCCCAACGTTGTTGATAATTGCTTCACATTGTTTGGGCATGCTTTCCACTAACTTCTCTACATTACACATTCCATATTCCGCGAACATGGTGAGATAGCTGTTTTGCAGAAGATATATGCTTTCTTTGAAGTTTACGTTTCATGATGGATCATACATTTTCGATAGGATTCACGTCCAGTGACTGTGGTGGCCAATCCATGGTTACTACACCATTTTCCATTTTTCAATCTGTGCAAAGACGACTGCGATATTTTGAGACTCTATGCATTTTCAGCAGCAACTTAAACGCCACAATTGCGATTAAGCTGTATAAAACAGGACTTCTGAGATCGGTAAAAAAGGGATTTTGAAGTTCAAATAAAACTTGGACACTGGTACAAGATAAGGACCCAAAATATAGCAGCCGTCTTTGCTTTGGAAACTTGAAAATGGTGTAGTAACCATGGATCGGCCACCACAGTGACTGGAGGCGAATCCTATCGAAAATGTATGATCCATCATGAAACGTAAACTTCAAAGAAGGCATATATCTTCCGCAAAACAGCTGTCTCGCCATGTTCGCAAAATATGGCGCTCTCTTCAAATATCTAATGCAGAGAAGTTAGGGGAAAGCATGCCCAAAAAATGTGAGGCAATTATCAACAACATTTATTTTGTATGAAGTTTTTACCAGTTAATACATTTTTAGTTTTTGAATGACTGTTCTATTAAAAACAGCCGCGACGTTCTTATGGGAGAGAAATATAAATATAAAAAATGATTTTAAAGTCACCGATATTAAATTGTCTGAGGACGAAAAAAACAATTGAAACGAAATATTTCAGTAATACACTAGGTAGAACAGCAAATCAACGCGTATATGTAATTCAAATAATTGCATTCGCAAACAACAAAAGTCGATAAGACTTCAAAGAACGTCAGGTCAATACTCAAACATAACAAATCAGTAGTAGGTACCTATATTACGGTTATTTTTATTCAGCTTTTTGATTAACCATAGTTGATACATTGTGTTTTATTTGCGCATCGATGTTGTATGTGTTCCAGAGACCTGTGTTTCATTTATTTGTCTACTAGTCGCCTAGAATGTGCTTGTTTGAGTAAAAAACGAAGTCAATTAAAAATTTCACCGAAAATTTAAGGATACCCGAATATTCTGTGAATTATGTAATTTGGGTTAACAGAATTTACACTAATAAATTTTAAATTTTGTTTGTGCACATAGTAAGTAAATTATAAAACTCCGACATAACATGACATGGCCGTGTCTTTGTTTCATAAAATAATAGTTTGACATACAATGCCCACCATTATAATGTTGTTCTGTTAAAAAACGATCATAACAGTATTGTAGAAAGGAAAACAGGATCTTCAAGAATGAAAATATAGGCAAAGGAAAAGAACAGCTCTAAAAGGTAATCTGATTACACGCTCAGTATAACAGAAATAACATCCAGTTGTGCTCCTAGTACAAATAGAAATAAATTGATTTTATATTTAACTCTATTATCTGCGCTTAAACGATTACGGGAAAGTTTATCAATGTACAATAAAAGATCCGATGAAAGCAGTTTATGTAATCAATAATTGAATTTTTGTTGAAATAGTTGAATCAACTATACGAATCGTATACCGCATGAACGCCCGCAAGCGGTCGATACTTAACCTGTGTACGCTATATTCTACTGTACAATTGTATTGTGAATTAATGTTGGTACAAAAGTTGTTGTAGAGTTTTCTAAAGATAGGAAATCTACTTTCTATACTTCCAAACTTCAGTAACAAAATAAATATCTCTATACTACGCATGAGCCTGACGCTTTACTTGCGTTTTAAATTACAGGGCGCTTTTGGTTTACTGAACCATTTGAACATTCTTTGAGTTTTCTACTGCTGCTAGAGTGAAGCAAATTTAATCAACTAACGCTAGTTATACAATGTGAACGCCTGCGAGCAGTCGCAAAGGCTATATTCTACTGTACTGTACTTGTTTTAGCAAAAATAGCTTGCTTAGTTCGGCGATATATTAGATTTCCTATCGAGCGGACGATTGCGGTCAAGAAATTCAAGTCTATCTATGCAGACTGCGAGTGAGATGGGCACACACTTGTTGTCGCATACAGCATGCGTATTTCAAAATGCATACTCCTTAGCGCTCACTCCTTCACACATCTCTCAATAAAGCGCGTTCTGAGTGGTAATGGTCGTTTTAAAAATGGAATATTATACGCTGGAATAGAAACTGTTTATGGAAAAATGATTTTATGGTGGGAATGCTGTGGAAATAACTAGAGGTAGTTATTAGTTAGAAAGATTGCCCGCGCAATAAGTTATCTAATGTACCGCTGAACAAAGATGCAGAAAGCTACTTTTGCCAATACAATCGTACAGTAGAATATAGCATACGTAGGTTAGATATCGACCGCTCGCAGGCGTTTACACGGCATACTAAATTCTCTGTTTGTAGTTTCCATTCATTCACTCCATATTTTACCAAATCTGGTTATATTATTCACTAATTACTTAACTACACAGTACCTTGCCATTTCATGCAGAACTTGTTTGAAATATTAAATTGTTACTTTTTTATATATTTCATTATACGACTTACCTATACCTTTTTACTAAAATCAAACAGTAGATCGACTCAAAGTGTTTTATTGCTTTTATAAACGTTTGAAGTATTGATACAGTTCTGTAATCGTTCAAACTTGAAAGCAGCGATTATAGTTTTCATTTGGGGTGGTCGAACTGGACGTTTTTGCGAGATCTGCTACTTTTTTTGGCAACTGAAATTGTCGGCCACTTAATCGTCTGAATAATCGATAACCATTCCTGTTATTTGCGCTAATAAATCGAGTCTATATGCAAAGTGATTCAATAATTCAAGATTTTGCTGTTCTAAAAAGACAACTTTTTTCCCCCTAATGATACACGATGATTTGTCGTAGGTTTGCGTCACGAAGTACAGCGATTATTTCTGGCAAACAAACGGTTGTGTACCAATTATTATTTTAATAGATATAATAAATCTTATTTTGCTCTCTGTTCTATATAATTACTATTTCTTTAATAAATGGCGCTGAATGTAACCTACAGATTTGGAGTATATATTTACTTGTTGGGATGTTATGGAAAGAAGAGATGAAAGAAGGGAAGAAGATGAAACGAAAATTGAGAAAAATAGATTTTTGTGGTACTTCCTAACTTTTCTTAAATTAAATTTGTAACAACTACGTGGGTGTTATAATGGAAAATTTGTATTAATTTAAGTGTTTGTAATACGCATATTGTTGTAAAAGAAGTTAATACAAGTCATCAAGTTATAGTTTACTAAACTATAATTATTAATTATTGTTATCTAATAGTTCATAGAGGATTTGTGTATTACGTTTTTAGATTTTTTCGCGTGAAGTAAGCCTATTGTATTTGTCAAGTAAACCCTTTGGTCTCCTGAAATTATTGGCCCACATCTGTAGAATTACTACGCATGTTAAATAAGGATATTATTCCATATTATCTGAACTGAAACTGTTTGACTTATAAAATTTATTTACATGCATATGAACTGCAATGTAAAGAAAACGTAAAAATGTTTGTGCTCTATTTTTCAAAAATAAATAAATATGTACTATTTCAAATGAACACAACTGCGATGTATGTATATATCACCAATCTTTCACATATGCCTATTGTTTAAATTTCAGCATTAGTTTCGTGTAGTTTGAAAATATTTAGCTAGTTACTGGTTAAGGTAATTTTATAGCAAAGTTGTATTCTGTTGTAGATTTATCTTTATTGATTTTTCAACATCGATGCAAGCTATTTTTCCCAAAAATCTTCACGCGTTTTAAGTGATTGTGTAAGTACTAGGAATTAATTCTCTAATGAACTCATTTTTGCGTACTTCTTGTGTACTGATGGGGGTGACTGCACGTTTCAGTTTTTTGTAACTATTTTGAAAATATGTTGTGCTCTTTGCGTTTGTGAGATTTTGCGTCGAAAAAATGGTGTCTCCAATTTACACTATTAGATTTTTGAACCTTCGTAGCTTGACTGTCACTATTTTGTCCAGAATTTACTATTTCTAAAATCACACGCTATTCTGTCACGCATTTTTTTCGAAAGCTAGTAGAACCAAATATTATTATTGAGGACAAAATGTTCCCGTAGTTAATATTTGAAATTTTGAAAGTGTCGTATTTTACATACACAATACACAATACCATTCGTTATTAGGAAATAACTAACAACATTACTTACAACGAGGCAATATTGTAACAAGCCCTAAGAAACATCTACATACACTACATATACAGCCAAAAGTGTTGTCGTAGTCCGACAAAGCAATATCGCTTTGGAAGCTACTGTAGTTGCACTCACCACATATTAAAAATAAATGAGATCCAATTTCTGTCTTTGAGTACACTACGCCGTTGCTTCAGGCTATAGACCAGTACCCGAGGTTCAACTTTAAGAAACTACGTATGTACATCAAAGCGCTTTTTGTACTCGCTTATTAAAGCATGTCATTACGCGCACGCATTTGCGTGTGAGTTTTAAACATTAGTGCGGAAAAGTAAAAATTACATTAATTATTTTAATTTTTTTTCGCGCACTAGTTAGGTAAATAACTATTTTGACCATGATTTTGACGACTTCTACGTAGTTGCTTGCCTCATATAAAATGTAATTTCAAATTTATTTTAACTAACTGTAACTCCGTTTCTATCACTTTATACATGCAGTTATTTACATCTTTATTTACTCAACTTGCTATCTCGATTTATTTATGCTGCATATTTAATGTAAAGCCATTATATCCGATAATCCTATCTACTTTTCGTGAATACATAATCTGGCACACTCTACAGCTTACGTGGTAATTATCACTCTTCGCAGGCTGTTATAAATTCTTAATATGTATTAATTATATGTGCGTGAATGTTGAAAATACATAGGTACCTATCTATAAAGATTAAATCTCCTGACTGCCATTATATTAAAAATAAAATTATACATTGTTATTACCAAATTGCTACTATTAATTAACCAAACTTTATATTGTTATCTGGCGGTGTCACTATAATACTAATTTATTAGAAGCGAACTGCGCTCAACGGTGTTAGGCGGCAATTGACAAAATATATAAACGCTTTTGGACGCGTCGGTGAAATGCTATTTGCTTTGCTAATTATCATATTACACAGCTAGTTGCAGTGGCTAGCAAGTTGTATGGGTTATCAGGCTACCACTGCAGCTATTACTCTGTGTATTTGTTTAAATATATGTTTGCAGCATTACTAAAATTACATGCTAAATTATTATTTCAATTAGCCTTTCAGTGGTTAGTATTGTGGTTTGCAATATCAATTAATGACAGGGTTCGAAAATATCATGATATTTATATAAATATCATATCACGTGATATATATCGGATATATATCAGATATATTCCCAATATATATCGCTTTCAAAATGTTATTACTGCTATTTAACAAAAAAAAACAACATTGTTTTATTCATAAACTAGATATTAACACAAACACATTAACAAAAACTTGTATTCTAAAAAGCAAAACCTTAAAAAATACTAAAGATTTTTACTCTATTTTATTAACATTGATATTAGCACATGAACTGATGGCTGATGAACTATTAATATCAGTGGTATTGCTAGTGATATTAACGTCCGATTCTTGAGATATGGTTCCTATGCCCATGCAAGGTTGGTTTTCTTTTTGTCTATATTTTTATTCATGCACTTAAACATAAAAAGCAATTTACTGGCAAAAGAAAAAAAAATCTTTCAAGTTCTGCTGTAGATGCAATTCTAAACATGTATTCTTGTCTGGTTTGTAGAGGGGCGAATTGAGAAATGTTCTGATGTTTGATATTAATGGTAGAAAACATTTTTAATTAAACAAATAAAATTATCATGATATGTATCACTTGATATATATCCGTGGAACCCTGATTAATGATAGTATTTGATTGAAGTCCTTCCAAATAAATATGTACTAATACAATTTCGCATCCTATAAATGTGTTGCGATTAATATGCAAATTACCTTTGCTGTATAGGCTTGTTTGCAACCTAAAAGTAGTAGCACAGGTAAACAAATATTTACAACTAGATAGGTTGTTAAATTTATGCACCGTTAAATTTATGTAGTATAGGAAAATGCTATATATCCTACGTCTACGCTCTTTGCAGATGATCCCTGTCAATATGTATGTGACATCACGTCTTAACCTACAGAGTGATATGGATATGACGAAAGGTTGAATGTTTATATTCCATTACCTGATAGAAACGTAGGTCCCAAATTGATGGTAATCGAAGCGAACCATATCATAAATGTGCCGAAAAGCACACATTGTGGCGAGTCCATCAGTAAGGGCGCGTCGGTTAGTTCCGAGTCGTTCTCGTCATCGGGGAAGACGGGTGAATCGTTGAGAACAGTCGTGAGCATATTAACTGTGGCTACGGTCACCAATAATAGGAAGGCGGTTTCTACTAGCGAGCACTTGTGGACCGGCTGACAATGTAATATGGACATACCCAGCGGCATCAATAGCGCTGCCCTTGCACAATCTACCGCTCCCTGATGAAATAAGAGACCCTGTGACCACCTGTAAATAAAGTTACGTACAAGTTTAGTCTTGAACTACCTTAACGTAACTATACTAAGATAATTGCAATTATAGTTATAGCTTACAACCATTCTATTTTAGTAAACTCGGATGCCTGCCATCTATTCGCTAATTCGCCGAAATTATTTACCGGAGTTTGACTACAATTATGTGGCTGAAAAATGTATGGATACAAATACATATATACCACTAAATATTTTAGAACAATTTGCGATTATAAGAACGTGTAGGCTTTAAGTGGCTGAAATATCAAATATAACTAAAATTCATCGGTAAATTAATTTGTAATTCACTAACCTTGCTCGGATGGATTTAAGGTTGCTCATAGCGAACGTTTGTCTAAAGAACGTGGAATAATGGAATTTGATCGACTTAGCAAACTTTTGATTGTGTCAATCAGTTTGTTCTTTGTGAAATATCGGAAAGCTGTAGCATCAAGAAAACATTTTTTATGATTATTTCACTGATTTGACTAATTGGCTGAATTAAATGAGTAATAAATGTCATACAAATGTCGTACAAATCGGTTGTTGATTTGGCAATATTTAATTGATTTTATTAATATGGAAGTGCTTTTCCTCAACATTTGTAAAATTGATATTTATAAACTCTTGTGCAACACACTAGATATCTGGAATTCTGTATTTGTATTTGGAAAATAAGCATGTATGTATAGAAAAATACAGGATTTATGAATTTTCGTTTTAACAATACCAATAACACCCAAAATAATAACAATAATAAACCGATATGAGATAATTTGCAGCTTATTTAAGTTTGAACACCTTGCATTTGAGATAATCTTCTTGAAATATTTTTTCTGAATATTTGCAGAAACTATCATGTGTTGTATACATGTGGACCACATTGCACTGTATTGATTAGTATTGCAAGTGGATACGTATAATTAATATGTTTGATATGTTATAACTTATAATTAACGTAATTAATTGCAGGCGAATGTGTATACAAGTAAATTATAAAAGATGAAACTAACAAAAACAATCGTTTAATATCGTTGGCTTTAGATATACTCAATATAATGATAACAATAACAAATAGAAATAATAACTGTAATACGTATATATGGGGTGAAGTGAGATAAAATAATTAAAAATATGTAGTTGATTTTTATTTGTCTAATTTGCTTGTGTAATTTTGGATACAGTAGTCAAGTACTCAAAATTAGCCATTGAATTACCATCTTCACAGTCCATATACATATATCATGTACTACAGTTGGTTAGATTTAGTTAGCAAGAAATGTATATACATATATGTATATGTAAGTATAAATGTATTGAAATTTGTATATTACGAAATAAGTTTAAAGAATGTGATAAGCTGAATATATTTAAGACCTTAGTCTATCAGCACGTATATTTACACTATTATTGATTTCTTTATAATGTACTAATGTACATGTACAAAAATAGGGAATTCGCTAATAAACCGCTATGTACTGTATATACTGTGTGAACGCCCGTGGTCGATACCTAACCTGTGTACGTTATATGCTACTGTACAATTGTATTGACAAAAATAACGTGCTGCATCTTAGTTTAGCGATACATTAGATTTCATATCGAGCGGACGATCGCGGCTAAGAAATTCAAGTCTATCTATGCAGACTGCGAGTGAGATAAATCGCCCGCTCGATAGGAAATCTAATGTACCGCTGAACTAAGATGCAGCAAGCTATTTTTGCCAATACAATCGTACACTGGACACGAAGAAGTTGTAGAATGATTTACATAGCGATTATATGTAAATCGTTCTACAACTTCTTCGTGTCGAGTGTACAGTAGAATATAGCGTACACAGGTTAGGTATCGACTGCTCGCAGGAGTTCACACCGTATATAAAGTGATCATTTGAAAAATTCATCTAGTATGCGGTGACATTTTGATAGAAAAGATGTATGTAGATAAATGACTATATGTGTTTTCTTTTACATAAACATAAATTGAAATGACATTTCATTAGTGCCAATTGTCAATCACAATTCTTACGTTCTTACGTCGATTCTAGTTTAAACAAATTGTTTCTCATTGTCAGTTTTAAACATACATTTTAAAATGGCCGTCACTTTAGAACACAAGATTTTTTAGTCCAGGCTTAGTATCGAAGTTGAGTTTTCACATTTTGCAATGCATTATATGCAATTTAAGAAAACATTGGATAGAACACTAAAAGTGTTTTCTGAAACTGGTAGTCTTTCAAGCAAATCAGGCAGCGTTGTTAATTGTGTGAAATAGAATAATAGAAAATGAATCACAAACGTCTGTTTGACCTCAACAGATTAACATTTCTGTTGGTAAACTCAAAAATGATTGAAAAAAGATTTAGAACTTTATCCATACCATGGGACAGCAGTACAATAGTTGGTAGAAATTGATTTCCCACGTAAACCACAATTTTGTAATTGGTTTTTAAATATGAACGATAATAAACACAGAGCTTTCACAAAGAGTCATCTTTACTATTGAAGCATGGTTCTGTAAAACGGGATACTTAAATTCATAAAATACAAGAATTTGAAGTAGTAAAGATCCGCATGCAATTATTGAGGAATTGCTACTTCCAGAGAAATAGGTGTTTTGGGCAGCGATAAGCCAACGGAGAATCATTGGACCAATGATTTTTCAAGGAACGTTATCCGCGCAAAGGTGCAACGCAGATATTTTAGAACCATTTATCAAGTAGTTGGATGATGATGAAATTCAAAACGCACATTTACAATAAGATGGAGCACTTTGTCACGGTACTGCGGAATCTTTGGATTACTTAAGAGAATTTTTTGATCCGCGTATAATTAGTCAAAATACTGAAAGTTCTGGGCCTGCACGCTTATACGATTTAACATCTTGCGACTCTTTCTTGTGGCTTTATCTAAAAATAGCATATTTCGAACACCTCTGTAGAATTTTATGATATGCAACAAAGAATCGACCAGAAATGCATGGAAATTAATAACAATCCAATACTGTTGCAGAATGTGACAAGAAATTTTGAACGGAGAATTTTAAACTTGGAACAACATTCTCAACACCTTATAGTTTTCAATTATTATTTATTCATTCGTATTGCAAGATAAAGATTACAGATGTATTATTATATTATAGTTTTGAATAAATATCTAATAGAACACTAATTCTTTATCATCTCCAAGACACCAAATACTTTGATAATTGCCAACGCGTTTAGACAGCAACGCTGTCATTATCAAGGCGATAGAAAAACTGATAATGACAACATTGTTGTCGAATCGCGTTGGCACTTATCAAAGTGTTTGGTGTCCTGTGGGTGATAGTGAATTAGTGTTGTACTTCGGCACCAAGAGATGCAGTGAATATTTGTAAATATCTAATATTTGTAATTTATTAGTATAATACATATGTATAAAACTGTCAAAATATTTACTATTATACTTTATAGGTTAAGCGGTCAGTTATAATTAACGACATACCTACTTAAAAATATTCTCAATACGTCATATACTACTTGACGAACTTTTAAAACGAAAGCATGTTAGTATTTCCACTTTAAATTTTTGTAACAGGAAGATTACACAGACTATGTTCTTTATTTTGATTAGTGTAAGTTGCTCTGCCACAGCGTATGTAGTTGAATCTCAACTTCTGCTTCTGCACGATTGAACTTTACCGCAACTTGGGAGCTCTGTGTAGTGGAGAGGATTATTGGAGAAGGCAAATTGTACAGTCTTTTAAGTCCAAAAATTGTATAGCGCAATTTACTGTAACTGAGGCTATGACAAATAAGTTATATAACGCAATTTTCCGCCTTATTTCCTTCTGTTATTTTTTTTTTGTTTATTTGATATTGTCTGCAATATATTTCCACACTACGTATCTCTTAATAACGAGATTTAGCGAACCTTATCTTATTTTTTGTAATTGAAAGTTTCACTCAATATTACAAAACGAAATACAGTGAAACCTGTTTAAAACGGAATCGACTGGGACCAAAATATTTTCCTTTAT
>SMLS01067572.1:0-50848 GCA_004785975.1 Popillia japonica
CATACTTAAGACTTACTATTTCTCTAATTTTCAGTCTAAAATGGCATTTGGAATTATTCACTGGGGCTCAGGTGTTGGCATTGATCGGATATTTTTATTACAAAAACGAGCTATTCGAATTGTATTTAACCTATCCTACCGCGAATCCTGTAGAAACACCTTCAAAGAAAAGAGAATCCTGACGGTATTCAGTATTTATATTCGCGAGGTTTTATGCTTTGTTTTTAAATACAAATCGCAGTTTGTATCTGACATTTCGCATGAGTACGATACGAGACAAACAAATTATCTCTTACCACCAAGCCATAAAACAAGTTTATTTCAACGAAATTTAGCATTTATAGGTTGTAAGCTATTTAATAGGTTACCGAATAACATTAAATCATGTACTACTCTTGCAACTTTTAAACATTATGTACAGTCACATTTACTTGCATTATATTTATTTATAATTTGACACTAAATAAATGTCAATTTTATTCCACTGAAGAAGTTGTTATCAAAACCAGATTATATATATTATAAAGGTTTTGGAATAAATTTGACTTTTGTTCGAATTGCAAGTGTTATCATTGACCTAACAAGTGGAAAAACTATCCGGATAATAACATTAACAACTAAATTACGCTCTTTTTATTCCGCGTTAGCGATTCCCAATAATGCTAATATGAACTATCGATCCACGAAATTTGATATAACCACGAAAGGAAATATATCTATAGATATAAATACGAATAACATTAGAACACAGTATCAGTCTGTTGAATGCCATTATCATTTGTTACATTGTAAATCTTTTTAAACATGTTTACTAAACAAATCTAATTTGAAGTTTGTATGCGTGCAAAATAAAGTCATAATTAAAACTATTTAAATACTACTGCGCTGTGATGTGTTAAATCTTCACTTTGTTAGTGCTGTTTCGGATTTGTTTTAAATGAACTCACTGGCGTCGTACAGTAATTATAGAAACATCCGTTTTTGACTCGTATACAAGGAACAAACAAACCATCTGCAACGGTTGAACTTTCACGTTTACTTAGTAGTAGAAAAAGTACAAAACAAAGAAACGCCATTACCGACTGCACAAGTAACAATATAATGCACTGCCCTGCAACAACGCTTGTTCGTACGCTGGCTTTTTCTTCCAGAAGTTCAGATTTATATCGGATATCGGTAATTCGTCGGCGCCGCTAAAAACGAGTCAAGTGTTCGTTCTCAGAATAAGTCCACTCTACTTTTCTACTTCCTTTGAACTTTACAAATTTACGCAACTGCTTCTTTCTAAATTGATCGTCTGAAAGGAAAAAAATAAGTTAAATAGGAAAAATGGGACTTTTAGTTTTTAGTATGAGAAAGTATTAACTGAAATGATTTGCTACAATTTTAAGATTGACTGTGCTGCTTTATCTTCAAATATTATTTATAGCAAATAAGAATAATTTATTGTTCTGATTATATATACGGTGAAGCAGCAGACCATAAATTATCATAACAACAACAATCGCTTCTTTTTCATTATCACCCGCGTACATACATACATTCTCTACAAGCATGATTGCTTCTTAAATACGGTTCTCGGTGAATAGTAAAGTATTGATCGCAGTTGCTAGTAGCGCTAAAAATAAGCGAACCTGAACCAACCGACAATCTCATGAATTGTCTACATACATATGTTTATGTAACTATTTACGCATTTTACACTGGTAGCCGCAGTCAAGAAGTTATTCTACACTAGTACATATACATACATCTATTGCTACTTTTTCATCTGTGTTATTGTTTGTATAACTTAATTAGTTCCGTAGTTTGTAATTAGGGCGACCGCTAAGTAGTATAGTATAGTAGTAAGTTTAGTAGTAAGCTACATGGATCTGAAGAATTGCTACAAATGTTTCATTAGAACTGAAAATCAAAAAACTATTAATAGTTTATCCTACCCTTATTTAATAGAAATTCAGGAATTATTTTGATTCACATACATTCAGTGAAATTTCTGTAGTTCCCTAAGAACTATTGAACAGAATATAATATTTTTCTTCAGATATCCGGCAAACTATATGTATATTAAAGCTAAAGCTTCATTGCAAAAGAAGGTTAACAGAAATGCAATAACAATGAAAAAATACAACCACCAAAACTTGTACTCATGGCAACTTCAGTGTTCTTACGCAAATCGTGCCAATAGTATTTAAAGACATTAGGTCCATCCAAATTAAATTTCTTTTCGTCAGAAAATATGACCTTCTTGCATTCATTATCCTAGCTCATATGACTTTGCGAAAATGTCAACCTTGCTTGTTTGTGCGTCTTCTGTAAGGGTGGGTTTGACACCTTTTTCTGCCATCTAAAGCGTTTACTACCAGATAAAATTTGTGGTACACGTCTCTTTGTTACTGACAAATCACATTTGATTTGTTGTGCGGTTACACTTCCAGAAGAGGCTAACCGAAATATCGATGAGCGCTGTCTTCGGGTAAGTTTTTAATTAGTTCGTGTAGGACAATATTTGCCGTAGGAATTACCTAAACTTATAAAATTCTTGATGATGTGATGGGATCGCCCCATTTGCTTGGCTATTGCTCGGTTTGAACCCCATCTCTTGATAACAATTTATTTTTCTTTTCTTCATCGTCGGTTAGCAGTTTATCTCTCGGCATTGCTATTAACTAATATCTATACTTCAATATTATATATATTTAATAATGAATAAACTTTTTAAAGTGTTCAGAAACATTTTTGCACTGGCAGGCAATTCCTAACTTCATACAATGTTTGTCTAGCACTGTTGAACTATACACATTTCGCTCGTATTTATACGTTTATATCACAGGTAATTCCCCTACTTTTCTAAGACGTGTGATATTTACAAAATAATATTTCTGGCCTTCCATTATGTTCAAAAATAAAATTCTAGGTAATTCCCAACTATTACACTTGCAAAATATCTATAGGAGAACTACAAAATGATATGGAACTATAGAATTTTCGAGTGTATCTGGAAGTAAAAAATCGATAGAAGAATGGTAAACAGTATGTCGAAGGTTATATTTTTATCTATCCCCATAAAAAAGACTTAGATAGTCGATTTAGATTAATGGCACGGGCTGGTTACTTGTATATTCAATCGCTTGCGTGAAACTTCTATTTAAAGCTTATTAATCGGTGCGCAGGTGACCTGTCGTACATAAACCATATTTGTAGCCGTTTCGCCAATGATATGTCATCCATATACTCGGATAATCCTGAAGAAATGTTAAATTGGATGTTGCCCTTAAGCGTTCAAAAAGCGCATGTGGTACAACTAAATGATTTCCTAGTAATCGATATAGTTTAAATTATTGCATATAACTTTTTTATATATATAATGCTTTTATTACCTATAACTTTTTAACAAATTAAGTTAATAGCAAAAACTAAACGAAATCTAATGTTAGATACATAAGAATGGACTTTTACTGTATCTATGGGAAAGTTTTATTTTGAAATTGAAATTCAAGTAAACGTGAAGTTCAAACGACTCAAACTGTAATAGCGTGACTTTGCAAACAAGAATTGGTTTAATTCAGTGTTATTATGATGTGGCAGGAATTACATCGCTGCAGCACAAAGATTTCGCACGGGAATGGGTTTGAAACTGGGACTTTTCCAAATGACATCCTAACGTAATATCATACAAAAAAAATGAAAGAACAGGGAAGAAGAAGAAGAAGAACCAAATGCGACACTCAAACGATTACTTGCGAGTAATTTCTCAGACGGAAATTGTATCCGAGTGGTTATCCAGTATTTTCGGGAATACCTACTCAAAATTTGGAAAATCTTGTCCTCAAAAAACTCACAAGAAATCGTTCGTAGTCTTATAACAAAACATGGAGGTCATGTTAAGCAATTGCGGTAGCTGGTTTTGGGCATCCTATTTCTTAACCAATTAAATTTCGTTTCTTCATTCCGGGTGTCTCCGCAAGACCGTTCATTAGAACTATTATAGGGGTCTGGCCAGTTCAATTAAAATATTTTTAGATTTTTAGCCCATCCGGTTATACAGGACGTCGCAATCTACTGTTTTATTTTTAATTGAACACCCTGCATCATTTTACATATTTGGATTTACCTATTGTTAAACTGTATGAATGCCTTTACTTTTTGCGATTTGATTTGGTCGATTTTTTCTAAAAAGAATTTTCTGTGCGATCTGCTTCTAAAATATTTAAAATATCTCCTTCCTTGCACTCTGTGTGCAGTCTGATAGTCGTAATCTTCAAAACACATTACTAAACTTGTAGCTCGAAATCGCTATGCTACTATTACAGTGGTCTCAGTCGAGAAATTACATCGATTCGTTAAACATCCTGCTTGCAACATTGTCACCACCAGAGAATTTTGTTTCACTATAGATTAGATCATGTGGAAATCTGCAATACTTGTATTGGATGTTTTCCAATACACATATCCAATGAGAATGTTACGTGTAAAATGCAACGCTTCCTCTACCGTCGTAATCGATAGTTTTCATATGCTAGCCGTATTGTGATGGATTCGGACACGAATAAAAAGAAATTGTTTCACTGTATTACATAGTAATAGAATCGCCAATTTTTGTATTTAAATATTATTGGTAGGTATCCTATTATTTTAAACTATTTGTAACGAATAGTAGGTATATATTGTAATTTGATTTTCAGTTTTACATTCACTGTATCGTTGGAATGAACTTACGTTCGTATGGGATAAAACCGTTCTCTATGAACGTTAACGGTAAAAGCTGCGGGTAATTTTTGCAATGTACATCAGAGACATAATAAATGATTCAAAGTGCCATAAAATTACTTCGGGTAGGAAATTGTCAACAGACAAACAAGTTGGGCAATTGTAATGCCGGCCGCTATGTCATGTTAAACATACAAATTCAATAGTTTATCCCGAAACGGTGTACATAATAAAGAGACAATTGACTTTGAAATAGCATTATAGCGACGGTCCGGATAAATTTGGTAATTATAAAGTATAAATATCGTGTATATTCATTTTTGTTTAATTGGTTTAAAAATATCTACTAGCGAATAATATAATTGTGACGTTTGTGTATTTACATAAGTATTTATTTATCTATTCCCAACTTACAAGGGGAACACCAGGGTTGTCCCACACGGATTTTAATGAATCTCAACTTTGTTGTAGAAGAACCTTTCCTCAGTACCCAGGCACAACGAGCTTTTATCCTAATGCGCCCTAATCTCTAAGAAAATCAACGTTTGTATATAATAGTGTGTTGAATGAACGCGCTAAGTTCATTCCTTTATATCGATAATGTTAGTTTCTCAACAAGCAAACCTTCGTAGCCCAATGGATAACAACTACGCCTGTCACGCTGGTGGCTCGCGTTAGGTTCGTGCCAGTACATTGTTTTTAAATCTTATTGTGCACGCTATTAGCAGTTATATTACATGCAAATAATTCGTAAATGATATTTTTTTCCGTCGTAATTTTATTAGTAAATAAATGGGAAGCAAATCTGCATTATGACGTGTACTTGGAACTTATTTATTTATTATTTTTATTTATTTATTTATTTGAATTGTAGATAAAAACGGCCACTAGGCAAGAAGCGTACTGCAGGTAAAAATGAACCGCAGGACAGCAAGTGCGCTCGAATATTCGAACTTCATAGTGCAAATTTGCTTCAAACTTATCTAATAATAAAATTACAAATTATAAAAATATCATTTATGACTAAATTATATGAAATATAATTCTTACTATTGTACACAATAAGATTGAAAAAAATTCCGCTGGCAGGAATTGAACGCGAGCCACCAGCATAGCAGGCGTAGCAGGCGTAGTTGTTATTCACTGTGCTACGAAAGCTTGCTTGTTGACAAATTAACATTATCGATCTAAAGGAATGAACTTAGCGTGTTCATTCAACGCGTTAAACAACGTTTTCTCAGAAACGAGGGTGCGTTAAGATAAAAGCTAGTACCTGGGTACTAAGTAAAGGTACTCTATAACATAATTGAGATTCATTAAAGTCTGCGTCGGACAACCCTGGTGTTCCCCTTGTTAGTGAATTCACATATTGTGTAATTTGTTGCCAAACATAACCCTTAAGTAACGCCGACAGTGTTGACGTGGGCAGTTCTTATGTGGCATATATATTCATGGGAGAAAATCAATTTCGTCGAAATACGTATATAATTAAAAACTAAACATAATACCAGGAATTACAGACATAAAATTCAATAACAGATGTATGTAACATACATACATCAGATAAAACTGTGCCCTCCGTGTTTCTGAGTTTTTCTCGTTTATTGTGCATCTCCGCTAAGAGTCGAAACAATTTGCTAACATGTCACTTTCAGGCGACTAAAATGTATAATAATAAAATGGAATATGCTTAGTCTGCTGAAGGTAAGCATCAAGAACACACATTTTGTATCAAACGCAATTCTTTTTCTTCACAACGCCATAAATCTTTTATAACATACATTTTAGTCGGATGGGCTATAGTATAAACTTAAAGTATGTAATTTACTGCTACTTGCACATCAAAGTTATCTAATGCACACAAAATCGGTTCGTAGGTATTTATTTAAATAAAATTAAAGCCAAGACAAGTAATAGAAGTAATTATTTTAGTTGCGTGAGTACCTACCATTATTTTAGTAATTTAATCTCGAAAATAGCAGAACAATGTTTTTCGCTGTTCCAAAATTTTAGACTTCACATCACAAACTGAAACAGTGTAACTAGAACCGATGTCAGCCATTTCCTTCGAAGGATTGCATTCAAATTTTTATAGACTTTCAAAACCTTTTCCGAAATTCTAACGGACATGAAATCCTATTGATAATATAATTTATAGATTCCAGCATAAGGAAAAAATATATAATTGGCATAATATCTCCTATTATTTATTTATTTTTCACATGGTTTTCGAAGCTATATACTATCTTCTCTGATCTTACAACTAGTAAGAAGTAATTAAGCAGCGTATACTTTCTTGAACAGGGAAACAATTGTATTTCAAACTTCGCTAAACTTGAAGTAGTTACTTTAGTTGACATGGTAACACTATACTCGCACACTACTTAGGAATATGTTTATTCATACATGCCTGAATGAGCCATTATGCATAGTAGTTTTACTGTGACCGTAGGTCGTACGTTTATTATGTCTACTACGATTCCAGTTTCCACCAAGTGTCAGATTTACTATCATCTGTTTTGAGATCACAATTATAGCTGTGGCATACCTTAAAACTTTTAACCTTTCAGCGGGCGCGCCTTTAAATATTACATGAGCGGGCGCGCGTCGTAAATTTTACGACATAGTGATTTTTAAGAAAATTTTAATATAAAGCATTATAAAACCAATCCGATAAATTTTATTAAGAAACAATGTTACATATAACATAACTATTTATTGTAAGTAAATAATTGTAAACACCACAAAAAAAGTTTCTAGTAAATTTGTGGTTCATCTGCATGATCTTCACTTGTACAAGTGTAACAATCGACCTTTCAATGCGTTTTACAAGTAAAGGAGTTACAACGACTACACTATATTGATGCCGAAGATCTTTTCCTTTCTGCGATGCATAGTGGACATACACCTCGTTTTGGAGGGCTCACATTTTGTCGACCGTATCAACACCTCCTTTTGTTGCATTATAGTCCAAAATAATTTGGGGTTTGCGCGTGTCGGGATCAATTTCGTCATCGTCGTATAAAGTTGACAGATGTAGTAGTACGGCTTTATTTTTACGAGGCACAAATGAAACAGGTGTTTTGTCTTGTTGATTCCGAAAATAGAAGACCCGACCTCTCTGTTTTTCGCGGTTGAAATTCTATTGGAATCTCGGTTTTATTCTTCTTTAGTGTATTACCCACTAGTGTAATCTTTCTTTTTAGCAAGTTGCCCGCTAGCGGCACACTAGGATACAATTATCAACTGTTAAGTTTCGCCCTGAGTTTTCTATTGGATCTATAAAAAACGATCAACAATATTCGATGGAGTATTTGAAAGTGCGAAAGGACCGTTTGGCTGCTTACCGCAGTATATTTCAATACTAAATGTATAAAAAGTCAAAGCGTCGCATAAAGCATTTTGTGGCCATATTTAGCGGGCTTACTTGGAATATACTGAACGAAACTACAGCAGCCTCGGAAAGGATGCAGCATTTCGTCAATAGTAGTATACTCGCTCAAATTGAAGAACGATTTGCAACTGAGTACAAAATTATCAAAAAAATTGCGAATCGCCGCGAGTTTGTCTGGACGGGTGGTTCTATCATCAAACCTCAAGCACCTAGTAATAAGAGGAAACCTTTTGTAGCAAAATTTATGACGCTGGAATTTATGTATCAAATGAAAACAATTCAAATCGAACAACACGTACAGACATGCAGAACAGATTGATGTTAGATGATAAGATAGCTCGAGTCGTTTGCGCTCGATTTAAGAGTGGGACAGGCAATTTTCTAATATTGTCGTAAATTTTACGACAGCGCGCTCGCTCGAAGGTTAAACGTCTACCAAGAGCAAATACGGAATGATTATATAGAAATATTGCCTACAGAAATTGTTTTCATAGAGAAATAACGCATTATACAGTAGTAGTGCTAAGGAACTTATCAAGCATTTCAGGTGGGGTGAGTTTGGCCACCTGTCTTGCCAAAACCTGTACGCAAGATTCAATGAGAAACTAGACAATAATTAAATCAAAAGTAACTAATTTCTTGTTGTCATAAAAGCCTCAATGGCTCAATGGGTAACGCTTACAATGAGAAATATTTGAGATGTAACAGCGTCTACAGTTGTACATTTGCAGAATCCCCCAAATTCAGAATGAAAATAACAAGTAAAATTGAGGTAACTTGACACACCATCAATCTAATACCGTATGAGTAAAAATTTAACAAACGTTTAAATAAAATCGCTTCTGCAAAGTATTACTTAACAGTAATACATTCGTGCTTAAAACTGGCCTAATCGCTAACATTTGTCAAAAACTGGGGACCTTTCAGAGAATTTTAAACAGAACGAAATTTCTTAGAATTGCCCGTTCTCGATTCATGATGGAGTATCATATTTACTACCGTAAATGCTTTCATATGCATCTAATTCTCTTTGATTGGTCCATTAATTATTTTTCCAAGAAAAACTCTACCAACAAACTTCTAGGGCCGCTATGTGTTCTTCCCTTTTCCCGGTGGTTGCTAATATTTTTATGGAAGCTTTTGAATCCACGGTTTTAGAACAGGCCGATCGGAAACCGAAACATGGTCGAGGCATGTTGACGACACGTTCAACATCTGGCCTGATGACAAAGATACTCTTTCAATCGTCTTGGATTTCCTTAACGGTCAACAGTCTGACGTCAAATTCACGATGGACATTGAAACAAACAATTCCCCTACCCTTTTTGGTTGTATTGGTTACTCGTTTACAAAATGGTCACATAGGACGCTCTTTGCATAGAAAAGCTACTCATACGGATCGATACCTTCACGCCAACTAGCACAACCATCCAGCACAAAAACAATCAGTTATCTTGTTCATCGGGCATTTTCAACTTCCTAGCCCGATAATATCAAGAAAGAGGTGAAACAAGTCAAACTCGCTCTTCTTTAGAATAGATATAGCTTCAGCAATATACAAAAGGTCAAAATCAGGTACTGTCATCCACATAAAAAGACACCAGAAACTAACAATCATCAAATTACCACCGTTCTCCCCTACATTCACTGCGCTACTGATCATATCGGCAGAATTCTCCGTAAGAAGAACATCAAAATCACTTTCAAATCTCTAAACAAAATCTCTCAAATTCTTCCCTCAGTGAAGGACTCCGTCATGCTCTCTCCTATAAAGGTATTTATAAAATTCTCTGCGACTGTAGTTTAGTATACATTGGGGAAACCGGAAGCACAATTCAAACCAGGATCGAAGAGCATCAACGATACATTAAGACGTGGTCTTCAGCGCATTCAGATTTAGCTGAACATTACCTGGACACAGTTCACAAAATTTACTTTGATCAGACATCTGTCATACGCTATTTTCCTCAAAAGATAAGGGAAGCCATCGAGATTAAAAAACATCCACAGAATCTCAATCGCGACAATAGTTGCCACTCTCTAGCATTTGGAGGCCGGTCCTTTCCGGTTCAACGGCCACTGTTCACTGATCCGCATTGCTACACAGTCGTATATACCTATACCCCTGCAAAACAGCCTTTCCCTGTCAGAAGGTTTTCGCCTCTAGCGTCGTTGACACGTCGTGTTACCGTGACCAACAATACCCGGAAACCCTCATGGAGAAACTAAAAGATCAATCAATCAATCCAGAATAAGCCTGTATTATAGAAGCCCACGATCTTTGAAATTACATTGAAAATTACTGAGTTGAAAAAGCTTGCATTTTTAATTCTGTAGTAAAATGGTGTCATATGATAAAGTACTATGCATAGAAATATCTTTTATTTACGATATGAAACCAGTTAAAGAAGTCACTATATTAAGATAAAAGCAGAAGCTAAAAATCAATACTCTACCTAACAACAAATAATAACCATTTGTGCGACAGGAATACATGAATATGTCCCACGAAGCAATATGGCAGCAAATACATTACGTAGATTCATCAATCACTCCATGACCAAACTGTTCCGAGATATATTAAGTTCACCGTTTCTTTTCTTTCCACTGCATTTACTATGATGCTATGCGGTCTTACGCAAAAAGAACATATGTATATGCATCGGCGCCTCCTCTGCAAACAAAATATCCATCTAGCAACTGTTCTTGACATACTTTACACTTTGTAATATTTTCCTGCTATTGTTAGTTAGACAATCACGCAACGTGCTAAATAAAAAAAACAGCAGTGATAGTGTCATTTGTTGTATGGACATAGTAAAGAATGAATGTAGGTGGTAGGCAGTGGCGTGTAAACAGACACCAACCATGACTAATATATGTACAGATTCTTGTTATATGTGTCCCCTGCATGTACTACAGTCCTTTATTCATAACTACCAAATGCCGATCTTGAAACAAGAATTATAACACTAAAATTTTAAATCTTTTCTATACAATTGCTTTTGAATCAAGTAAAAGTATTTTTCGACGTATAGGTACCTACTATATTAATATAGAATCTCATCATTTTAATATTTTTTCAAGAGCGCGGATGTAGGTATACACTATCTATACGTTTCTCGATGCGTTTTGTTAAATTTTCAACAGGTTCAGGAACAAATTGAATAATATTACTTAACACGCGTTCAATCTAAAACGTATGTAAGCATCTTCAAATATGTATGTAAATGGATTAGACAGATTACTTGCAAGGGTTAAGTTAATAAGTGATGTTAAGCATACTTAAACTAGATGGCTAATATGAATTCTTCATTATTAGTAAAAAAATCTATCTAATATATCACAGTTAGGTAGCTCTATAGAGAGAAAATTCATTTTTTTGGCAGGTAGAGCACTTAAATACTACAAAACGTATTCTCTACTGTATTCTCTGTACTGAACAAATATAGTGTAGAGAGCAGGACTTGCACTATTGTTTGTAAGTGACTATCCAATTACTTAAACACTATAGTTTGAATCAATTATAATAATTTATATTTTTATACACCTCCAGACAAATTTTCCATTTCATTTTGACTTGTAAATACTATTTTAACTCTAATTTATCCACATTCATTATTTAAATGTACCTCTAGAAAATTAAATTTAACTTTTTCATAAGATGTGTACTAGCATTAAGGTATTTTGCAGAATCTCCTGAAGATGACCCAGAGCCGAAACATCTAGAGATATTAATAAAAATATATGTGAGAAGAACTTTGTTTTCTCATTTTATCATTAACTTAAACACTGAGTAATAATAATAGTCAATGTGGTTATAAGTCCTATTTAACTGGCAATAAATGGTGTTTTCGTATTAACGGACATGTTCCCTAAAAGATACTAACAACGACCTAAATAAAACCTTAAAAAGGTAAGCATCATCATTAGTCGTGGTTTTTTAAGAAGGCGTACAAACTGATGTAGATTTGCAGACAGATTTGAGGCGAAAGAAATACTTTTAGCAGCAGCAAAGCAACATACTACAAGAAAAGCTATACACATTGTTCGACTGTTACAGGGAAGCAACGATACCGATAATTAAATGCATGCAGCAACGGATACAGTGGTATGGCGTACGTAAAATAGTTAGTGCGAAGAATGATACAAGAATAAAATTAAAGACATTGCTACTTTCTCTCATCTACAATAAGAATAATTACTCCAAAACTCTGAAAAGATCCAGATGGAGAAGTCCTAATTTCCGATTTAAGGCCGTGATATCCCAGAACGTACTTACGGGATTGTGCATCTAGCGCAAATCTTGTCTGGGCGTGGATGCTTCAATGCGTGTTTCTACCATTTTAGAACTAGAGAGACGAACCTGTGCCCTAACTTTGTAGACCTGGATTCGGCAGAGCATGTTTTTTTCATATGCCGCGGATGGAATATATACGGCAGGGAATTGCACAAGAACTGGCAGCGTACTCAGGAGTATATTGACTGCAAAGGCAAACAACTAACGTGAAGACCAGAGAGCGACCAACCGTGAGAACCTGAAGCAACGTCCAAAATTCCGGTACTGTGAATAGGCCGCAGATGTATTTTGAAGATGCCTCCCTCTCACAAAAAAAAAATCGAGAACTTTTATTTCCAAAATAGTGGTATATACAATTACAACATTATATGCGCAGAAGTTTTGAATATGACAAAATTAATACGAGGAATTTAATTTAAGTAACATTCCAATAGTGTCACTATATGAATATGTACAGGTATATCTTAGGAGAAACATACATATTTCTTGTCAACAACCATTAAAGTGTATTTTTCATATAAAATAAGTATGTTTTAATATCTCAGTCCGTCACAAGTTCAAAATTCTTGAGTTTCACACAAAAAGAACCGTTCTGTCTTCGCATTTGGTAAATGCTATTTTAGTTCAACTCAGCCTAAGTTACCTACCTAATTAGTAGGTGCCCACGTAGTAATTTATTATTAAGATTATTATTTAAGATTTTTTCGCAGTAAATTGAAGAAAAATTGAGCTACATCTTTGAAACTTTTGATATACAGGTGCTGCTTGCTTTACTTTAAACGGTTTATTATGACACTAACAAGTACTCAAAGCATTTGCTATTGTATTTACACAAAAAAGATTGTTTAAGTCAAACTAACATGTCACGATATATTCAATACAAAACATTTTATTACCGGTATATTGAAATATTTTGTAAGAGGTAGAAACCACAAGATAAACAACTACGTTATTGCTAGTATGAACATTGTCGGTTACACATTTATTTGACAGATTCTAAATGAAACCTCGCTTACCACTCGATACGCTCTCGGACTGACTACCGTTTCTTCCACCTTTACAACAGTGACGTTCCTTGGGAATCATTAATTTTAACCGGTAAACGACTGTCTTTCTATTAAGTCTTATCTGTCACCAGGCGTCTTGGATTTTCGCAAAACCTTCCGCCGACATCAGACTATACTCCATCCGTCTTTACTTTCCGCTAATATATTATGCGCGCCACGCGAAGCATGTTAATCGCCACCTAATTCTGGAGCGTTCATATGGAGGAGACAGCAATGTGAGCGAATAGTGGTGAATGATCACCAACAAGAGAAAGCGAGAGAAAAAGATGTCTCTATTTATGCTTAAAGCTGCAATTTCTCATTACGATTAATGTTAGCTAGACTATTTCACGTTCTGCTACTGAGTGACTCATCGGCAACTCAAAATGCTGAGAAATATATATTTTCTTGGTTTTAATCTTCAGCTTTAGATGTTGCGAAATTATAGTGCAGTACTATATATATCTAATGACTTTAAGATCCTAGTAAGGCGTGCATCTTAACAGTTCTTTTCGTTTATGTATCTTTCATAAAGCCGTCATATTTCTCGAAACATTGACATTTTTTCTGGAATACGTGCATGTTATCGTTGTGATTAAAATATGCTGAAAGCTTTAGATATTACCAGGATGACGCTATTTCATTTGACCATGTATTAAAAATTCTACTTCTCAAATGTATTTATTAATTTATTAATACCACTCTTAATTTACCATGATGCACTAGAAATAATCCATTTTATATATCAACGAAGTTTTATATTCGTTTATATAGGGTGACTGGTAATGAAACGGTCATATTCTATAGCGTGTTAGTAGAAATCATTTGCAATAGATACAGCCTAATTTGCGTTATCCAAAAGTCACCCGTTTTCGAGATATTGTGTTTTTTTTTGTTTTTCTCGAAGTTCACTATTTACTCTTACTCAACCTTAAAATTTACGAAAATAATTAAATTCTTCCTCAATTTTTCAGTTTGTATGGTTAGAGGACATCTCAGCACACATTATGGATAAAAGTTATACATTAAATACTTGGGCAAATTAAACGAAAAAAAATTCCTTCCCCTTTTTGATGAAACTGAAACACAATCGCTACCTTTGTTAACTATTTATTTTTAAATTTCTATAATGCATTAAGCAGACAAATTATCTCAAAAATTTCTTTGTTTAAATCGCTTTCTAATGACGTAATAATATTTACCATTTATTTTTCCTACAGTTTCATCAAAAGGGGAAGTTTTATTTTTTCTTTTCGTTTAATTTGCCCAAGTATTTACCATAACTTTCATCCATAATGTGTGCTAAGATGCCCGCTAACCATACAAACTGAAAAATTGAGGAAGAGTTTAATTATTTTCGTAAATTTTAGGTTTGAGTAAGAGTAAATAGTGAACTTCGAAAAAAACAAAAAACAAAACATCTCGAAAACAGGTGACTCTTCGATAAGGCAAATTGGGCTACCTACTTATATCTATTGCAAATGATCTCTACTAACATGCTGTAAAGTATGACCGTTTGCCAGTCACCCTGTATACATACACATTTTGTTTCTAATATTCATCATATATAATTGTCTCCGACATATCTTAATTTGCGTGGTGATGCCAATGTTTTCACTTAAACTACGAGGAAATACTGAATGTACTTACAATGAAATATATAAAAAATAAAACCCAAGTTTATGTACTTGAGCAGATAATATATTTATTGAATAGCCATTTCGTTACTTACTGCTCAACATATCCAGCATGACTAACTCATACGTACTGTATGGTAACGCACACATATACAGGTGTCCCAGCAATAAAAAGACGAAGTAGTAAATATGTAATGTCCGAACAGGATCACAACTAAATATACGACAATAACGAAGATATAAAACATTTATAAATTTATTACGTACGAAATTTTTATATTAGAAAATTATATTACGGATCCGACTGAATGTATATTTATATTCGTCGAGACACTAAAGAATTGCAGTGCAAACAATTTATAATCGTATGATGAACATATGTGAGTGCATATTCATAAACCAACACCAAACCTATGGATAAGGCGCTTCGGCAACTGTAACAGCTCAACTAATATTACCCACCTAGATGATCGATTGCTTTCTACAAAGCTGGCTTTCGATGGTAGTGAAAGAAAACAAACGGTGTTGTTTGTCCAAACAATAGGAGTCATTGCGCTTAAGTTTGTTTGTAGTTGATAATAGTTTATAATATAGCATTTATTACGAACTATGTTGAAGTGACTGTTCTAGATATTATATTTTGGTGAAATATATAATGTATTTCTTCCTTTCACTTCCATATTTCCACCATAAAATTAATTAACCATACAAGAGTGGAATACATTTTTTCCAAATTTGCTGAAGAACCTAACTTATTAAAACTTATAACCTTGCGAATAATTCAAAAACAACAGCAACATCCTTCAGCTATACTACTGAATTAACATGTGTGTGTATCATTTGTGCAATATTGCAGCGTCATCCCGGCTTCCATTCATCTACGTATAAAAGTAGTATAGTTCAGCGAATTAGAAATACAAAAATTTATAATAGCATTAAACTACGAATGCAAACATTGGAAATTGAGTTAAACTATCTCCGATTTTTAAGTTTTGTCACGATTATTTCTTGGTTTTTGTATTTGGTGTCCTAATAAAGCAAAAAAATACAAACATATTTTACACTGTCCATTGTGTTACTTATGTATACAGATTAATAATTTGTTAACAACCTGGATTATGTTTTGTATTGAAGAAAGCGTATTAAATTAATTTAAGTAATTTTCATATACATCAGAAATCACTGGAATTTAATTTAACAAGAAGACTTCTAACTACTTTTCCAAGGGTGTAATCGATTCTACAGTAGTTGACTAACAAAAGTTGTTTACAGTTGGTAAACTTTACGTGAAGAAATTTCTCCTTCTTCATTGTGCCTTGCGTAATATTTTATCGATATAAAACTGGAACAACATCGCCCGCAATTGATATGCGTAGCGTTATCCCGAAATAAAATCACATCCTGAATAACTGCACCTTTACGTCGCCTAGAGAGAAACGTGGGTGTTGAAATATCTAGATTGGTGAATAAAGATCCCCAATATGCCAACTCCGTATCAAATATTCAGACAAGACACGGGAAATCAGTGGAAATCATCCCATAGTACTGATAAAATGCGCCCTGGGAGATAGATTCTCGTTAGGGACGGTTTGTGCGACAACGAAATGAGATAGATCGACAGATTTTGGAAACAAGGACATTTTCCTTTCGTTCTTTCCGTCCTATTTTGTTTATCTTGAAGGTTTTCTCGCCTATTGTATTTTGAAACTTCTCCCTACGCAACGTTTTATATTTGCATTCAATGTTAGCTTCTATTCTTATACGAATATCATCTTCCCATGAAAAAGTAATTTCAGAAGTTTGTGCAAAATAAGTGCCTAGTTACGTTGAAATTTCCATATTTGGTATGTATTATTATGGCCAAGTTATCAGGAATGACATAATATGTGCATATGTATCTCAGTATTAAGCTTGGTAGTATATAATTATTTGAACGAATACGAGTTGTATGTAATAGCAATCTATACTTATCATCGAACATCTACATATTATCAACTTCTACATAGAGCACGTTCATCCTTTGCTTCCTAATTTCGCATTCCTTTTGTGCTAAATCATTACCAAAACAACTGCATTATCACAAACTGAAACAGCATTTATTTATGTTCTGGAATATATTGATTTTTAAACGAGTAATATCTCATTGACCTCCAAGTGGGAAAAAATAAATATAAACACAAATGTATTTTGTGGCGTTGTTAGACATTTTAAGGATCCTTTTATGTGTTTATTTGAAAAGTTCATCTAGTTTGCGTTGACATTTTGATAGAAAAGACGCAGATAAACGAGTATGTGTTTTCTGTTACATAAACAAAAATTCAAATGACTTTTGATTAGTGTCTCTTGTCAATCACAATTAGCAATTAAATTCATACGTCGAGTCTAGTTTAAACAAATTGCTTATCAGTTTTCCACATAAGTTTTAAAATGGTCGTCACTTTAGAACACAAGATTTTTTTAGTCCAGGTTTATTATCGAAGTGGTAGTTGTGTATGGGTTTATTCCATTCAGATTATATCGAAGAATTACAAGTTGAGTTTCCACATTTTACAATGGATTATATATGCAATTCAGGAAAACATTGAATAGAATTTTAGAACTATATTCTGAAACTAGTAGTCTTTCAAGAAAATCAAGCCGCGGAGCAATTAAGATACGTACACTCATGTAAAGTCAAGATCGGACAGTTTCCATATAACAACGTATTGAAACTACAAATACTAAAAATAATTAATTAATAATTGTGTCTATTCCAGTACGGATATTGGCCTCAAAAAAACCATCACACTTTTACTTATCAGTCTGAAAGACTGCAAGAATGTACCAGCGAAGCAATGTATAATAGGTATATTTGCTAGAACAGTACAGCACTTTGAAATTTTACCACAACAAATGGGGATAATGGTTACCGATGCCGTCGCGGTTATGCTTCGCATAGGTTTATTATTTAAAGCTGTTCAACCGAATCTGCTACACATAACATGACTGCTTCATGTTCTACACCCTGTAGCAGACATTATACGAAAATGTAATCCCGATGTAGATTAATTAATAGGATAGACGAAAGCGGTTTCTGGTATAAGCATTTCTGTTAGATTCTTTGATGCATACGTTACAAACAGGTGTTCGAAATATATTATGTTTTTCAGATAAGACCACAAGAAAGAGTCAAAGGTGTTAAACTGCATGAGCGTTCAGGCCACAGAATTTCAGTATTTCGACTAATTCGACTAAGCTGTTCTAAAAATTTTCTTAAGTAATGTAAAGATTCCTCAGCATAGTGATAAGGTGCCTCATCTTGTTGGAAATTTACGTTTTGAATTTCATCAGTATCCAATTGATCGACAAATCTAACATTTCTGTACGGTACCTTTGAGCAGTTAGCGTTCTCCGAAAAAAATATAGGTCCAATGATTCGCCTTTGACTTATCGCTGCCCAAACACCTATTTTTTTCTGGATATAACAATTTCTCAATAATTGCATCTGATTTTCACACTTCAAATTCTTGTATTTTGTGAATTTAAGTCTTCCGGTTCTCTAAACTATGCATCAGCATTAGAGATGACTCTCTGTAAAAGCTCTCCGTTATTATAGTCCATATTTAGACACCAATTACAAAATTGTTGTCACGCGGCTAAGTAATTTCTAATAAGTATTGCACTACAGTCACAGGGTATGGATAAGGTTGTAATTCTCTTTTCAATGATTTGTGAGTTTGTACCAACAGAAAAGTTGATTTGTTGACTGAGGTGTTTAACAGATGTTTGTGCTTCATTTTCCATTTTTTATTGAACACTGTTGACAAGTTAAGATATACACTCATGGAAAGTAAAGATTGAAAGTGTATTGAAAGTGTCCAATCTTTTTTCCACTGGTACGTTACAAGCGCTTAACATAATACTTAAATCGCATAAAAATTCATAATACGTTCTCCTTCCAGTTTGCTTAAATTTGTGTGTTGCACTCTGTACGTTTTCTGCACAGCCGTCGATTCCAACGTAACAAACTTTTTTCGCACACTAAACGCCACACTCCAGTCCCTTTATAGATTAAATCGGGGACCTGCCATAAAAGTTTGTTTACCTTACTAGCAAACAAACACGTAGAAGTACTTTCGACATTTTAAATACGTTGCAACCGAATTATAGGTACGCGTACCTACTTGCAATGTATGATCATGCAGCAATACCGTACGATGACTGCCTACAAACTACATATTTCACTACATACATACTAGCAGGATAGGCACGCCCCACTAAGGTTGCTCCCGATATACTGCCGCTGGAAACGGAACAATTCTTGCGGTCTTTGAATTATTATTAAACTAATACAGTAAGAAAGCAGTAAAATTCTTCATAAACACAAAATGAACAAACAGTACAGCTTAGACCGTCGCCATATCTCCACGGTACAAGAAAAGTGAATCGTAAGCGTTTCTTGATTCAAAATGACAGTATATCTACTTTATGAATATCAATATTGCGTACTTCTGTAAAAATTATAACCTGTGCAAACTAATAGAATCTTTATTAAAAGCGTAGTATAACTGTTCCCATTTGTCGCATATGTGTAAGAAAAAGTGAACAAAGAAGTTCTAGATCTATATCAATATACAGCGTTAGTAAAAAGTCCCGGAACGGTCGAATAACTTTGATATTTGAAAATTATGATTTCTGAAATTTGGTATGGGGGTATAGTTAATATATATAAGTATTGCATTTTATGCAATACAGTTTATATTTTTTTAACTTCCGGTTTAATCGGCAATACGTCCAACTTTTTTTAACACTTTTGAATGCAAAATAAAAAACTACGTTCAAGAAGTATTAAGATGTTTATTTTTATTCACAAGAAACAGTTAAAAAGTTAGAAAAGTGTCCTAATACAGAAAAATCAAGATACCTGTCCATTCAGGTTGCGATTACAATAATTGTTCAAAATGCTCTCCATTTACAATTTGACAAAAATGTAAACGGTCAGAAAAATTTCTTATTGAATTTTGTATTTGTTCTGGAGTGATGCGATTGGCTTCTTGAACTATTCTCTCTTCCAATTGTTCAAGATTATCGGCGATTTTTGTACACTTGACATTTCAAGTGACCCCAAAAAAAAATCTAATGGCGAAAGATCTGGCGAACGTGCTGGCCATTCGATTGCTCCTCTACGTCCGATCCAACGTTCCGGAAAAATTTCATTCAAATAATCGCGGACATTATGGGCAAAATGAGGGGAGAGGGGGAGCTCCATCTTGTTGAAACCAAAAATGTGCATTTTTGAGAGATCTCATTAATTTGACCTAATTCTGTTGTGGACACGTGATGATTTTCTTCCACTGTAAGTAACACATTCAAACTAGTTTCTTCATCTGTTGCTGTTAATGGACGTCCCCTTCTAGGTAAATCCTTCACCTGACGAAAGACTTCAAACTTTTGAATTGTTCGGCATACCGTACTTTCACTAATGTGACGATCCGGATAAACAAAATACGAACCTCTTCAAAAGAATGTTGACGATCACCGTACCCACGCATCATTAATATCTCAATTCGTTCTGATTCAGTAACTGCCATTTTCAAATGTGTCAATGTCTAAAATAAGTAAATTTATAGCGATGCAAAAGTTAAAACGCTTTTAAAATTGTCAAATGTTACGGCAGAAAGAATGCAAACACTAAACAACAACTTTTTTCAAAGATACCGTGTTTTTTCTGTATTAGGACACTCTTTTAATTTTTTAACTGTTTTCTTGTGAATAAAAATAAACATCTTAATACTTCCTGAACGTAGTTTTTTATTTTGCATTCAAAACTGTTAAAAAAATCTGGGCGTTCCGTTTAAAAAAAAAGTTGGACGTATTGCCGATTAAACCGGAAGTGAAAAAAATATAAACTGTATTGCATAAAATGCATTTATATTAACTATACCCCCATACCAAATTTCAGAAATCATAATTTTCAAATAACAAAGTTATTCGACCGTTCCGGGACTTTTTACTAACGCTGTATATATAATACATACATAGTAAGCCCTTTTTGGTAATCTATTTATTTTGGATGTTTACCGAGATATCAGCCACACGCTCTAGTGGGACGTACATGATAATATGTATATGTATTATGTAGGAATGTTATTTTTGAGCATTACAATATTGTAAAATGAGTTGTATTCGTCACACGGATTTCACGATTAAGTACAGGGTGTCCGCGATATACAACGCATGCTTTTAAGGGATGATAGCTACAACGATTTAGAACCAAGAACATATAATACACCTTGGGTCTATCTGTAAGTGTAAACGAGAAAAAAAATATTTCTCATGTCACAAACTTCGACGCATACTGTACAGCGGCAGCCGATCAGTGCAGAATTTACCCGTGTTACGTGTTCTTGCAAATGGGTAACACATCGAGCCTTTCCTGTAATACATTCTCTCCTGTCTCTCAAAAAGGTCCTTTTTAGGACCACCAATTTATCACAAATAAAAGCAAAGCATAATTGCACTATTATTACATTGTTTTCATTTAATGCGACTTTCCCTCAGCTTAAATTTTCATTTACCAATCAAAAGCTGCTATTAAACACGCCATTTTCACTGTAACTTCAACATAACATAGATTTTATTGTCATAACATTATTAAAAAAAAAACGCAAAGGTGCCTCTTTCCTACTTATATTTTTAAAACGTATGGCCATTGACTTCGCAGGATATGGTACGATACAATGGTCTAATGTAGTTCAAGGTCGTATAATCATATGTTGGTTCGCTTGCATCTGGATAGATATGTGCTTCTGTTGAATACGTGTACAGTATTGTGTAAGAGAAATGACACCACGCTTCAATTTCAAAGTATTAAATAATTCGTTTTCGTCGTTGTTATTTTCAACTCTAAAGTTTTGATATGGTTTTTTGGTTATTTAAGAAGCGAGTTTTCTTGTACAGTTTGACCAAATAAGTTTTTTAGAAATATTTTTTTTTTCGTTTACGCTTACAGATAGACCCATGGTGTATTAAATGTTTTTGTTTCTAAATCGTTATACCTATCATCCCTTAACTGCATGCTTTGTATATTGCGGACACCCTGTATAGGACAAGTGTGAAGGATAGCCTCTTTATATACATACATATAACAGACATCATTTAAAATATCCTAAGTAATAACGCTTTTATGATACATTTTTCAATCTTACAAAGAATTAACATTTTTACCAGCTTCGTTTGATGTCGCTAACTTATTGTTAGTATAACTCGCATTTCATGACTATACTGTTTAAAACATTGCACCGTACGTATGTAAGTACTTACATATCTACAGAATATTCTGCTTAAAGTTACATATTTATGAAGATCCTGTAAATGGGAAAATACATATTTTCGGATTATGCAGTACTATGCATTTTCCTGATAGTTTTCCCACTTTTTTAGGTCAATTACAAGACTCCAATTCAACTATCTGCTATAAAGTAGTAATTTGAAACTCGCTTTGTAGTAATACCTTAATCCTGAATAACAAAAAGGACTATAAAATTATATTTAATCTATACTTCTATGGGATAAATAGTTGGCATAATTTGTTATGCTATAAACTGCTCTAAACTCTAAACATTACTTTGATGTTATTAGCAAATTCGATTTTTAACAAAAGCTTGAATGCCGCTAAACCAGAAATCAGAGTTTTACATCAACGTACTAACTGTAGTAGCAGTAAAATTTGCGCAAATTACATTTAACTTACATATAGCTGAAATATGAGTTCAAAATATTCTTCGCTCCAATACAAACTATGCATTAAAATGCATTTATATTAACTATACCCCATACCAAATTTCAGAAATCATAATTTTCAAATAACAAAGTTATTCGACCGTTCCGGGACTTTTTACTAACGCTGTATAATGATAAAACAAACTAATATATACATTTTTAGTATGCATGCATCACAAACCAATCAAAACACAACCATAAGCGTGCATAATCGGGCGTTTATCGCATGCCGTGCGTATAAGGGTTGCTTGGTACCAGCCAAGCGTTTAATAGTACAGTGAAATGTCGGGAAATGTCAAATGACATATAGGTACATGTCACTCGATAATATGTATTGGAATTATTGATTATTGATTTGAATTATTATTTGGACTTTGCAGGTATTAAACTTAATTCAGCTTCAGCAGCTAATTTTTGAATTTCTGTCGACATTATTAATACAACAATGAGGTTTAATAATTAAGTGAAATGTCAAATGACATAATATAGAGACACATATCACTCGATAAAATGTATTGAAATTATTGATTTGATTTCTTCTAGTTGTCGTGGCTTTAAACTCGTTACTCGTGCTTTAAAAGCCAGATTATGCACTAATGTCATAATATACTAATTATTTCTGTAGAGAGAGAGATTCGCGAAACAATCTTCGTTATAAGTCCAATGAATTATTACGTAATTAAACTTTTGTATACATATGTATATCCTGAAAAATAAATGGAATGTCAAACTTTAGCTTAATATAGACACATTTAATAAAACGACGATAAAGTTACGCCATGTCTTTAATGCTGTCTTTTCAAGTTATTCTTTTAATTTTGCTTTGCGAACTAATACTTTCCCAGATTGCTGGAAGATTGGCAGGATAACGCCAGTGTTCAAGAAGGGCGATCGTAGCTGCTTAGAAAATTATAGACCCATCGCTATTCTCTACGTATGTAGCAAAGTTTTTGAGATTCTGTTACACACTAAACTATTCGCATGTGTTAAACCCTATCTATCGAGTTGTCAGCACGGCTTCTTTCTTAAGATATCAACTACTACAAATTTAGTAGAAATCACTCAGTTTATCAGTGAGTGCATGGATGGAGGACGGCAAGTTCATGTTAGATATTCAGATTTCAGTAAGGCATTTGACACAATTTATCACTCGTTGCTTATATCTAAATTATCTGCTACTGGCTTTTCTCTTGAATTTACATTATTCATACAGTCTTATTTACATAACCGATCTTATTATGTTCAATATAATTGTTTTGCATCTGCTTGCTTTGTCGTTCCAACTGGAGTACCTCAGGGCTCTAACTTGGGCCCGTTCTTATTCAATATATATTGTGCTGGATTGAAAAGATAATGACGTTGTCAGACTGAAATTTCATAAATTTAAAAAAAATGGGTTGTCATGAGTAAAAAAAAAATAAAAATAAAAAGTCAAATGTCAAGAGGGTGGTAAAAAGATAGTGATAAGAGAGTGCAGTTTAAAAAAGAATTCGTAAACAATAAAAGAAGAATTTAGCAGTCCAAGAAGTATCGGTGAGGAACCTGTAAACAATCCAAGAACAATTTACCAGTACAAGTATATGTGAGGAACCCAAGCCCTAAGTTAATATATATGAATACAAAGTTAATATAAAGATATAGTTACAACATATTAATGACCTTCGAGCTAAGTTAGACTGTAGGTTGTTGGCCTATGCGGACGAAGCATTACTTCTACAGCTGATTGCTTAGCACTGCAGAAGAATTTAGACATCATTGGGGACTGGTGCAATGCTAATAGCATATGCTTAACCACAAGCAAGTGTGCGATACTCTCTTTTACCAAAAGCACAAACCCGTATACTTTCGTATACAGTGCGCAGCAGAAGAAAATACCCAGTGTGGCGCATTTCAAAGATCTTTGTGTGATTTTTGATTCACAGTTAACTTTTTCCCCTGATCTAACTTCTCTATTTTCGTCTGCTTTTGCATCTCTTGGATTTCTTATATGCTCATATAAAGATTTTACTAACGTATTAACACTTAGTTTTATATTCCGCATTTGTAATGTCCAAGTTAGAATACAGTTCTGTTGTTTGGTATCCGCACTACAATCACCAACAGCTTCTAGTAGAACGAGTCCAAAAAAGATTCCTTAAGTATCTTTCGTTTAAGTTGGATGGTGTCTATCCAGCTCGTGGGGCAGATTACGCAGCTTTATTGCAGATATATGACTTCCGTTCCCTTTCTCAGCGAAGAGATGAAGCTAGCAACAAGTTTCTTTTGAAACTTAACAGTACTGTTGACTCACCTTCGCTTCTCAGTCAAATAGCCTTTAGTGTTCCAAGCTACAATTGTAGGACGTCTGCTTCATTTATTACTCCTAGAGCTCGCACTAATATCCCTCGCAAAGCCCCGCTAAGCCATATGCACAGGAATGCTAATTTGTTTTATCCTGACCCCTCTTACTCTGGCACTTAATTGTATTTATTTAATTTAGTCGATTTGTACACTGTTTTTCTTGTTTTTATTATACAGGCTGTCCGTGATCTACAAAGCATGCACTTAAGGGATGATAGCTATAACGATTTAGAAACAAAAACATATAATACACTTTGGGTCTATCTGTAAGCGCAAACGAGAAAAAAAAAATATTTTTCATGTCACAAACTTCGACGCATGCTGTACATCCGCAGCAGATCAGTGCAGGATTTACCCGACGATTGCAGGCGTGTGTTCTTGCAAATGGGCAACACATCGAGCCTTTCCTGTAATACATTTTCTCCTGTCTCTCAGGTGTGGTGGTCCTCTTAGGACCACCACACAAATAAAAGAAAAGAACTCAATTTTGTAGTTGCCTTTACGAAAGAGCTTAAAGCACCCTAGCATAATTGCACTATTATTACATTATTTTCATTTAATGCGACTTGCCCTAAACTTAAATTTTCATTTACCGATCGAAAGCTGTTATTATACACGCCCCCTTTCCAGTGGCGGCTTGTCCATAGGGTCATTTGGTCAATGACCTCCCAAAAGTTTTGACAATATATACAGAAATATTAATTATTACGTGTTTTATTAAAATAGGTAATTTACTCGCAAACGTCGCAAATATAATTAACTTAAAAAATTTATCGGCCGTCCCTCGTCTTCCAACCTCCTGAACGTTGGGCTGGCGGTGCGAACTGTTCTCATTGTATTAAAGCTACGCGGAAATATCCGAAGAACTCGCAGCGCCCGAACCTACCCGAACGTACGAAGCATATAATCTAGTTTGGGGCATAACCCCACCCACGGGGTACGAGCTTTATAGGGACTATTTGAAATCGATGAAATGTTAGATGGCAGCACAAGTGCGTAGTTGGAAAAGTAGTTTTCGGATTTACCTGTAGTTCCTGTCGGAATTTAAATATTTATATTTTTTAAGTATGCCTATTTTTTTAATTTATTTTTGACCTCCCAGTATAATTGACCACGAGCTGCCACTGCCCTTTTCACTCTAACTTCAACATAACATCGATTTTATTGTCATAACATTATTGAAAAAAAAAGCAAAGATACTTCTTTGCTACTTATCGGATATTTTTAAAACGTATGGCCATTGACTTCGTACGATATGGGACGATACAATGGTCAAATGGACCGTAAGGTCGTATAAACATGTGTTGCAGATGTGCTTCTATTGAATATGTGTACAGTATGGTGTAAGAGAAATGACACCACGCTTCAATTGCAAAGTATTTAATAATTCGTTTTCGTCGTTGTTTTCAGTTATTTTCAACTCTAAATTTTTGATATGGTTTTTTGGTTATTTAAGAAGCAATATGGATAAGTTTTCTTGTACAGTTTGATCAAATAAGGTTTTTTAAAAATATTTTTTTTCTCGTTTACGCTTACAGACAGACCCATGGTGTATTAAACGTTTTTGTTTCTAAATCGTTATAGCTATCATCCCTTAACTGCATGCTTTGTATATCGCGGACACCCTGTATATACACTAATTTTGTTGCCTTTAGTTTATTTTTAAGATATAGATTTAGTTTTAGTTAGTATGTTATTGTTTTACATTATTGTTCTTTTTTGTATCTTCTTTCTTGTTGTATTACTGCACACATTCTGTTTATTTTTTATTTTGTCCTATTATTGGAACTCCTGTTCTGTTGGACCATAAACGCTATTATTATTATTATTATTATTATTATTCAGGATGTTAGAATATGAACAATTAAATATTATTAAAATAAAGCACTCGACGAAGTATTAATATTGAAACGAATATTAAACTTTTGGAAAAAAACTGAAGAGTAAGACCGTCATTTACTTATGTTCTGCAATTTTCTATCTCTGAAAATCAAAATAGTAGAAGTACAAAATACATGCATATGGATGCACAACATATGCGAGTATATAACGATTTACAATGAGGAAGATATGAACCGCACCAGCAACCCTGTAATTTTACCAACCAGTACCCTTTGTATTAATTAAGCATTTCCGGGAAAGTGTCATTCACATCGGAACTCATTGCATCTTCTCGAGATGTTGACGGGTCTGTACAGGTTGAAATACACATACTCATACGCATACTTGTACGCACATGTAGACAACATCAATTCGAAAGCGAAGGCGGAACAATGGGGTATTTAGCGGAACAATTAGTCCCGCATAGTGCGACGCCATAGTAGAACTCATCGTGCGAATAGAACTAGAACTGCGGAATAGGGGAAAGGAAACAGCAGCAGACAAGGGTGCGCGTAGCCCTACGTTCTCCTTTAACTATTATTGACGACGCTCTGTTAGACTCCATCTGAAGTTCAACAACATTCAAGACTACCATTCTATTCTCTACGAAAATTAAGTATATACAGGAGGATATCCTTTTCTAAGGATATTGCACATTCAATACATTTCATGTATTTACTGAGAATTTATTTATGGCAACATAATCGGTCTAAAGAAACATAAAGAAGTTAAGAGGTGGTAGTTTATTCGGGGAAGTAAGAATTGCATAATATGGCACCATCGCCCTTGTCTACAAAACGGTGACCTTGAGACTCTTAACAGATCAAAATAAAGTAACAAAAAAGAAAAGGACATGTAGTATTTAAAGGGATTATCTAAAAATCTTCCGATCGGTAGAAGCATATTTCTATTGCTGTTCATTATTTATTATACTGTTACAATGCCACAGTCTGGTTTATAAGCCTTCTTAACTGGTCAGAATATCATGAAGGACTCCAGCTGGAGGAGTTACTAAATTATTCCTTTTATTTTATTTATTGGAGTACCTACCTGGAATTATTCTTATGCATAATAAGTAAGGTATAGAGACCTTATGTCGATATAAGTAAATCCATGTTTATCCTGAAAAAGCCTTCATATAATATCGCTTTTTTTGCTTTGGCGGAAATTGCTCATTAGTTATTTATTATATCCTGTCAGAAAATTACGCTGATTTTCGATTTAATATTCCTTTCTTTACGGATTACGAACAGCATTTCTAAACTGCTTCCCTAACACGTTAGGCACTATATTCTTTTTTTATCAATTCATGTTAAATAAATGTAAGAATGGTAAACATTAAATAAACATTACCCGTGGCTGGATACTTCATTAATTTTCTAAAATTTCACTGTAAAGTTGGAATAAAAGAAAAAATATGTTTGAAAAGGAAAACACAACCTTTACGAAGCATTAATAAATATGAACTGTTTTCTGTACATGAGAAGTAACAAATTAGGTAAAGAAAGGAATAGAAGATTCTTGGTATGGCTTTATGATACGGCACCTTCACTTAACTATTTGAACTGATCCTTAGTCATAGTGCTTCTATGAAGAGATTTCCGTTTTGGTGTTGTTTTGGTTTTATGGTTTTTGTTGTATTGCAATGTAAGACAACAATGTAAGAGTGATGTAGAAAGTGATGTTGGCTTTAGAACTAAACTTATGTGCTCTTCCTGTATAAACCGTACAAGAGATCCTAAGTGTGTTCATACAAGTTCAGAATTCTGTAAAGTTGTGTGTTGTGTATGAGCCATGGTGCACTAGCTATCATTCCAAGAGTTATGTTCTGAAACCCTTCCAGAAATTTAATACACGTTACTAAGTACGAGAACTTTATTGCAGATCCATCTGGTTAACTATCATGGTGGTAGTAGGATGCAGATTTCTGCAAATATTATGTACAATTATTCATTTAGACATCCATTAGAGAATCGAATCAATAGTCATTTACAGAAGTATTGATAGAATTATCTGATCTGACCGGAAGAAACTGTCAGCTGGATAGAAGAAACTAGCTTAGACTGAAGCTCCATGAGCAACATCGTATGCATGAGGTCTTGATTCTAAAGGAATCAAAGGCACTAAGTATAGTGAGCAGATCGACTCAACTCATCTTGCGAATAGTATCCAAGATCGTCAACAGCGAATACTTTGTGCGGTGCTCCAACATAAAACCAAACTGTTCATCAGATTCTCTGTAATCATTATGGCAGGAAATCGTACAAGTTGTCATCTGATTTAGACACACTTCAGAGCTTCATTATCTTGACCTGTACAGTTTTTTTCCTCGCATTCTCCCTTATACATGAATGTGTTGCGCATTATTCTGGATTTCCAGTATGTCTTTGTGATGTTGTGAGAACATCATAAACATTTTAAAAATGATGGAATAGGTATTACTTAATTTTTGTGATTAAATACTCACCCGCATATTAGGCGATTCTATGTACTCTTAACCCAATGTGAGCAGCAATTCCGTTCTTAAAATGGATTACACATAAAACTCACCTTGTATTCTATCTGGTGTGTTGATATCAACAGAATCTGTCTTTCTGTTAATTCAAGCTATGTAGTCATAAATCTGCAATAACATGTACCACCGATGATTTATTGCAAGGTGTTTATACCAACTGTGCTACTGATCAAGTTACACAATTTTTTATTTATAAATGGTGGCTCTCTCTTCTATCCGTTTGAAAATTTGAGAAAAAAATAGTCTGGAAGTTTCTGATACTAAATCTCTTAGCACATTATGTAAAACCATACATTTAATAGAGTATATCTGTAAATATTAAACATTCTTAAGTTACAAAGGTAGAGTTCTCTAAATATATTCTGATTTACATCTATAGAGTCCAAATGCCGAGATATATGAAAAAATCTGAAGAAAATTCTTAGTGAACTTAAAGTTTGAATAATATGTGGTGTAGTACTTAGTGCTATCATAAATAGTAGTAGAGGGTTTCAGTCGGTTGAGAAAGAAAATGACCTTGACCGACCACAAGGTCAGGTCAAGGACATTTCGGACCTTTTACAGCCGGCTGAATTGTTTGAAAGTCATTTCAAGTTAATGCAGGAGGTTCATATGTTTTAAGATCATTTGAAATGCGTTTTATGATCATTCAATGGACGTGGGAAGGTCATGTGATGAGGTGTTTGAAGGTCTGATTTCGTGGTCATTTCACATATTGGGTAGGTTCCAAGATCCGTCGTAGAAAATAAGCCCAATTCAAAATAATTATGTCATCATCATGGTTAAATTATAGAAGACGAATGGTTATTGTTTGTTGTATAGTACTAGAGTTCGCGTAGCAGTGAAGCAGGATTTGCAGTATTGCAGACTATTGTGAATAAAATGTTTTCATTAGCAAAAAGCGAGGAGAGGAGGAACCATGGAAACATGAGCTTTGTAGTGTGTACCACGTGTTTGGAGGAGGTGCTTCAATTAAGAGTAATGAAAACAGAAAAGACAATCTAGAAGATGGAGAACTGGAATGTGTTAATTGCTTAAAGTTTGCAAAGGAAGTAAAAAATATACAGGGTGGAAAAGAAGAAGAAAAGAGGTAATAGAAAAGAATTTGTTATTCATTATTTTTCAAATAGAAGATATTTGACGTGGTTATGTATTAAACTCGACGCTAATCTGTTTTTGAACCTATAGTGGAAATTGGAGGTATAAAGAAGCAATGTGTAAGTTTTACTTAAGAGGAATGGCTAAGCTTCGTAAAACGTGAGATGGAATTGAAGCAGTATGTTAGAGACAGCAGTGTTGCCTTTCAAGTATTGAAAAGCAGTAGGTAGGCTAAGAATATCGTTTGAGTGTTTCGATGGAGGGAATAAAATTTTGAAGCTGGAAAAAGATAGAGAATTTATCTTATGAAGGCGGGGAGCAGCTATAGAAATTGGGGGATTTGGTAAAGTGTAGGATCAAGCAACTGAAAGAATTACAATGTGTGAAGTTCTAGAAAGACCATATTAATAGTTTGCTTTGTCAAGCAGAAACGGAAAGAGATTTCAGTACAATTTTTATGACAGTTACTAACCTATAAATAAGTTACCGGTATATATGTATGTATACAATTTATTCAAAATGTGACTAATTTGCCTTAGCACAGGACCTCCTGCTTGTCTTAAAGATTGTTTCAGAGATTCTAAATCGGAATGTCCTTTCGAGCACACCAACTTCTCTAGATCTGACGATAATTATCGAGTATATTCCAATTGTTTACGGTCCGGACTAGAAGGAGGCCAATCATCCGAAGAAAATTCGGTACATTGCTCTGCAGCCACTGTTGAGTTGTTCTGGCTTTCTGTGCTAGCGCTGACTCTGGCGGAAATGTCCATGGTTCACTGTTCATATATATAGTTTCATGGTTTTATAGCGCATTCCCAATACACTACCTTTTTTCACAAAAATGAATGATTGTCACTCCTCCATAACTTACTCCACACAACCTATTAGAGATGAAGGATGATGACCTCTTTGTACCCTAGGAACCAACTGTTTTGTTTCTTTGGATGATCATAAATCTTGTCATTTTGTACATTAAAAGATTATTCAACAGTGACGAACTTCCCATTCGTGGAAAGGTTTCGTTGATGTTGTCCATTCGCATATCGAGCCCGGTATACTCGTACGAACATACGACTAATTCCTAGTGGCTGCAACATTTTCAAAATTGAGATTTTTTGTATACCATACTTATGCATAGCAAGTACAGCAGTGCGGTTCTCTTTGTCTCCCCTTCCTCCTAACTTCAACTTCAAAATTCACACTCACACAAACAGCACAAATGTCAATTGATGGTAAATATTAGTCTTTGGTATATTTTTTGTCACGGCACTAGTGATTTAGATATCAAGTTTTGTAACAGAATTTAGGATAAATGAATTTAAAACATAGTTTTCTTGGTTCTAAGATATCTGATACTGTAACATACAGAAAAATATGCAACTGTTGAATGTTGCATAGTAATTACAAGTATAGTGATAGATAGTGAAGTATAGTGATCATTATCTTCGTTGCAAGTGTTCGCCACTTAAATACTTAGTAACTTATAACCTTCCCTTAGATATTTGACTTTGTCTAATAGATATTATTATTTCATTTCGATTTTAGGTTCATTCAGTTCTTTCTGTACTATATTGCGTTAGAAAGGTATTCTAGTGTTAATATTGTCATAATTGTACTTCCGCCCGTGTTACAAGTGCCAGTTGAATGCCATTAGAAAGCACTTTCATTGTACCTACAAAATTGCATAGCTGTGCGCCAGAACAGGGATACTTTGCTACTAGCGCTATAGAATTATTGTAGATATCTCACTTAGTAAAGAGCACGTAATACTATAGCTGTCTCTGTCTCACGTACTATACCTTCCTAAGAGTATTTATGTGCGTGTAAATGTGTATTACATTTTCTTTGTGGGGAAGGAGCACTAGGCAGTCGGTGCTTCGAATAATTAATTTCTTAATTGGGGCAGGCACTACACCGTTGTCTCCTCTAATGTTTCCTCTCCTGCGGGATAATTTGAGTGGATATGTTTTTCAAGAGACATCTTCAATGCGAACTACTCGAAATATTCCTTTATCCCACACGCTTAACCTTATTTAATTTTGCAAAGCTACCGCTGCGGTTATTATTAATTTTCTTTTCGGCATTACGTAGCAATCCAATCTCGCCGATGCTTTCATAAACACGGTTTCGTATTTAAATTAAGTTGCTGCAAGAAGTTCAGCATCAACAGAGAATCTCTTAAATAACGACACGGTTTACGGTTTTAAGTTATCGCCTACATTCGTTGGGTGCGTAAGAAATATCGAGCACATGATTTTAATCAAGAATTGTGTCACAGCGTGATAAACGACACTTTGAGAAAATATTTATTAAATAAAAGTAGCACCACCTCATGGTGGTTAAACGTAAATCATTAAAACCACAGTTTTAGCCATATCAATTCTTCGATATGTACAGTACTGTTAATTGAATACCAAATTTTTATATATAATATTGCAAAAGCAGTCATTTTCAATACTTTAATTATCAAAAAAAAACGAATTGTGTGAAACCCAGGATCTGTGTTATACAACCTCTTATTCCAATATATTTTTCTACATAAATCTATTCTTTTTTCTAACTTACTCATTTTATATGTTTCGATGTATGTATGTATGTATTTTCAATAAAAGGTCAAGTTTTCTAATGCTATATTGTCAAACAGAAACGTGTAATACCAATATACATATGTATATACTTAGTGGATAAGGCGCAGACCACAATGTTGAATCTAGATTACAGTTTTTGAACTATGTCAACTTTGAAATACTCTTGCGCTTGCACTTTAAGTAGCATTCATAATGTAGAAAATGACACTTCAACTTCTGTTGCAAATTCTATTAACATTAATTCTACAAGAAATCGAGTTGCATGTCCTGAATTTGCCCAACAGGAAAGTATGGTTACCTTTGTAGATGCCACGGGATTGGAGTTTGAAAAATCAGTAGGACCACATGAAACGAAGTATGGTGGACAAATAAAGCAGCAGCAGCAAATGAAGAAAGCAACAATGCTAATATGACTAAAGTAGGCGGTACTATTACAGTTCTAAATTACAAAACTGAATGTGTAAAACATTATCTCGTGGTAAACCTACGACACCTTCTCTGCGAAAGTATTAAAGAAGTGACACGCACATGAATAAAGAAGAGTTTAATACGTTTTTATAAAAAAGGCGTAGTAGTAAATGATGAAACTGGACAAAATCAACAACGAACACACTAACACATTGTTTCGTCCACAATTATAGAATGATAGAGTAATTTTCATGATATAACATACCTTGAGAGAAACACTATTAATAAGGTGCAATCCCTAACACACATTCAGATTTTTCTCTAAGATTTGTTGACGAGTTTTGTTTCACCAATCACCGCTGCTATGGATTATTGGTCTTTACACCATCCTCTTGATACCGCCGCCTATTGTATTATTTCGTGCCAAATGAGTTTCTTTACATAAACAGGTTAGTTTCTTTGATAGTTTGAATAGCCTGTGTGGTAAATCTATTTGCGGTATTGCTGTTAGTGTGTTGGTTGGTCTTTACGATTCCAGTGAAGGGTATTCCAAATGGAACGTGGTAGGCTGTCTCTCCCTCCTCATTGCATACTCTGCAAATAGGTTCATCTTTAGCGAAGCCAATTCTATGTATGTATTTCCGTTGACAGCCGTGTAGTGTTAACAGACTCGTCAGTGTTATAAGCTGTGTTTTAAGCACATCTGCTGGTAGATGCAGAGATGGCTTCCTCATCATCCGTTTGCTGTGTAGCTGTTCTCCAACGTTGTTCCATGCACCTGGTGTGTTTTTCCTCTTCACTCAGACAGAGCGCCGCGCATTGCAGTCTTAATTATCCCAAGACACGGTTCTGGTTTAGTAAATATTGTTGTAGAACTTTTCTTTGCTAGCGTATTCGGTAATTCCTTGCCCACGGTACCCCAACCAAAGTAATTTTATTATGTTTGACCAGGCTTCTTATGTGCCAAACAGTCCCAAACTAATTTGGAGGTTATCTGATGGAATACTAAAGTTTTTGAAGCAGTCTAACTGTGACAGCTAGAATAAGCTGACCTCTAAATTATTTTTCCAAAACCCTTCTGGCACATATCTCTATTGCCAGTATTTCCGTTTGATGTACGGTGTAATATATCATTACTTCTTACAATTGCTATTGATACTAGTGGAAGCACAACTTGTGTAATTAACGTATCTGTATTATTTATATACATACTACACTATAACGCTATTGCAATGCAGTAATAATCACCACGATTTGAGTTCTTAATATGTGTAAGAGTTAAATTGGTAAAAGAGGTAAAGGTAAGAGAGGTAAAGAATATATTAGGAAATTAATAAATGAGGAAGAAATAGAAATGTTTATGTGTACATACATCCGCAATTGTGGAAGGGAACAAGCTAGCTTCACTACGATCGAAGGAGAATCGCTGAGAAATCCAAAAAGATTTCGTGGCCATTAAAAAGACTCAAAGTTTCAGGGCTTACATTACAGGACACAAGATCTGGATCCTTATCCCATAGGAGGAAGATAACCCATTTAACCGAAAAAAATAACATGAACAGGATTCCCCAGCCGGACGGAAAGAATTTTTTCAGTTTTTTTAATGGCCACGAAATCTTTTTGGCTTTCTCTTTTTTGACTTTTTTCTCCGCGATTCTCCTTCATATCGTAATTGTCTATATGTTGCTAACGAACAATACTTCCGATGATAACATCAGAAGTGAAAGACGTGTTTTTATGTTATCGCAATTCTAATTTTCTTGCAATCGAAACATTGTGAAATTACATATTCTTTATTTAATTGTTACTTTATTAAAAAACTATTAAATATAATTGAAACAATGATTTGGGAACGGAATCAGTGTTCTATTATCTTTTGTTTTCTGATGTATTATATGCTATCATTTTAGAAGAATTGTGCTGCTACAATTTTGAAAATATTCATAAAAATTGATACATTGCCTAAATTTTGGATGATGCTGTTGCCAGCGTTCTTCTTGTGTCATGGTACTCTTTCACTGGATACATTGAGAAAATGCAATCAACTTTCTCTACTGCTGGGCTGACAACAGTTGAGAATGTGCAATTTTCACAAGTTCCACATTATTATTCAAATGCCAAATGAGTTTATCAAACATTGCCAAATAAGGTACATGATTCTAATCCAACCCCGAAACTCCAGCATGTTCAGCAAATGTAGCGTAAGTAAAGTATGTTACAAAGCATCCATCTATCCCTCCATGTATTATTCGATGCAGCGTACGTATCTCGCCAACTATTCATACGTTTAATGCTCTTAGGATTCGCTTTACTCGAATTAAGTTGTTATCAAACCAACCTGTTACTGTTTTAAAACGTACACGGAAATTACGTTATTTAATAGATATCATTATAATTACTTTTCATTGCTGCACCACTGTAAGCTCTAATACTATCTCAGTATATTATTTGTTATGATTTAGCATTGCTAATATTTGTTCCTCTAAGTATTCCTAAATCGTAACATATTCCTCCATATTAACAAATCTACTGCTAAAGTAAATCTATACACTCAAATAGCATTCCTCGATACTTATCCAATAAATTAAGCTCAGGCTTCTGAATAGTATAATTAAGTCCGGCACGCTTCATTACATAGTAATCGTGTACTGGTTTATTTCTAGCACAAACAGTATATTGTAACAGTTCGCTTCACTTGAATCGATTAATACACATTTGCAACGGGCTGCCGAAGTAATTAACTACCTCAATACTACCCATATCAATATTGAAGAATAGTGCCGATGCCGCATGTTAAGTAAAATACTATATTGGATCACATTGTCATCCATTGTTTGAGTAATCTCCTATAATGAGTGTAAATACTGTTATAAATATAATATAGATGCTGATACCCAACATACTCGTACAGCAGCATAAAGAAAACGTGCAATTATTTTAAAATATGTAAGTATATCTTGAACATTACAAATTGTGTTCTCTTTAGACTCGTTTAAATAAATAAAAAAACAGCTGCTCCAGATTTAACTACTACTTTACGATATTTACGACTAGGCACAGTTCATTTCTCAAAAACCCTCTTGGAATGGATACTCGTATATCAATTTTGTTTAGAACTAAAAAAATTTCAATCTCTAAAGATTAAGTGTTAAGAAAAATAACGAGAATAGATTCCAATTCCTATTTATAAAAAAAACCCTGATCCATATAAATAAATATTTTAATACTTTAGATATTATTACTAAACACCGCAAGAATTGGTCCGGTTCCAGCGGCAGTATATCAGTAGCGACCTTAACCGCGCGCGTCTATTGTGCGAGTATGTATGTAGTGAAATGTGTAGTTTGTCGGCACTCATCGTACGATATTGCTGCATGATCATGCATTGCAAGTACGCCTACCTATAATTCGGTTCCAACGCATTTAAAATGACGATAGTTTGTAAAAATGTTTCGACGTGTTTGTTTACTAATAGCTCTTGTAATGTAGGTATCAGGGGAAAAAAAATGGACAGAAAGTATTTTGTCAGTTTTGGATCAAATACAATCCTACGTGGAAATTACCAAGTCCAAATACAATCCGTAATCATTTACCGCCAGTGCGTGTAAAAATTGTCAATTATGTAAAAACAGTAGTAAAGAATGAAAAACTGTGGCTAACTGTGAATGAAACTACAGATACTGAAAAAAAAACAATTGTGTCGATTCTAGTACGGATATTGACCTCGAAAAGACTACCACGCCCTTACCTACTAGTCTGGTCCTACTAGTAAGCATGTTGGGTAAGTTGTTTTGTACTATATTATGTATGTGTTTTCAATAATTCTGGTATAAAGTTTCTCTGAATCACTGCCATTTTTAGTTCGGTAAACCGAATGTAGTTATGCGTCTGATACCTGACCATACTTGCGGTCTTTAATTATTACGTTCGTTTTGCAATGACGACATTTCCTCTTTAACTCTTCATAACGCACCAGCTTTAATAAGATATAAAGTTATGTGCTCTAACTATACTCCAGAAAGCTTTCTGTAGTACAGGATACTAAACGCTAAAAATACAATATCAGTTTATAAGATTCTCTTTAATAGACACAATTTGTTTGGTCTAAATTTTTTAAATGTAGCAATACTGCTCTTATACTTTTGGATGGTTAGTAGCTTAAACTATAGACATATGAAATTTCTCTAGAAACCCGCAAAAGCAACTTTAAAAGTTAAGTACCATTTTCGATCTTTGAACTCCGAAATAAATTGCATGCTAATTCAAAGTTAATGCGTAAAAAACGGGAGGTCCAAGGTATTCGTAAGCATAAAAATGTGTATCTAATCAGAATTTCGTTTGGTATTTTGTGTCTTTCTACGTTTTAATACACATGAGAAAAATATATGTAGCATCGCTGGTGAGAAATGAATGCCAAGTGCTTGAAGTTGAAGGAGGTGCAGAGCATACTTCTAGTTTATTAGCACTTGTATGTACATTATATAAAGGTTCCACAAACTATACAAGTTATTTTCAAATAAGTGCGAAAGATTTCAGAGGGTAATTCCTTGTCAAAAATTGAAGGGGTCCCTTCATGTAAACAAAAGCTCTTAGGTTTGTCCTTGAAAAGTTCTACGCTTCCAAAAATGAGAAAAAGTGTTTTGTTTTTTGATATTGTATTTAATTTTTTATTAACCCTTTCACTGCGCAACGTTTTAAACAAAATGCTTCCGTGGTACGATTGAATTGAGCCGTTGTGTCTTTACATGGTTCGCACAGTGAACAGAACAAGTTTGCGCAAAAGACACTTATGTGCTGCTTGTCCAGTGACGAAGACAAGTTTGGATCGACAGAGGGAAAATAATTGTTTGAGGTTTTTTCTATGTCAGACACCACCTTTTTTTGCGGATTCGTCCGGCCCGCGCAGTGAAAGGGTTAAGAAACTATTGTACTACTGTTTAGTGCTAAATCATTCTTTTCAACATATATTTTTAAATCAAGAAATTTTATGTTGTTAAAAACTTTTCAAGGAGAAGTCACGGTTTTTGTTTACACGAAAGACCCCTCTAATTATTGACAAGGAATCTTCTCTCTTTAAAAATTATGACACTCATCTGGAAACATCCTGTATATATAGATACGTAATGTCGGTCTGTGTTACGATTGTCAAATTTACAAAAATAAATTGTATTGGTTTTAATATTTAAAGTATGCCACCATTAATTGGACAATCGTAAACTCGCCGGAGAAGATCACTGAGTTCATCCTGGTGGAAAGTTTCCCAATTTTTATATATCTTTCAGTCGCTTCTGCCCATCAACTATGGTTTATAATTTGACTTTATTACTCTCAGAGTTTGTTGTTTCCGAATTTGGACGTTGAATTTTAGGTCATCCATTTTTCCACCTCTCTTCACCATATAAAATTATATTTCTGCTTCTGTTTCTCTTTCTTCTGGTTAATACTGGTCTTGTTTTATTAACTTAGGCAGACTCTCTTTCGCTATCATTGGGTATTATAAAGGTAAAATAACCGCAATACAACACCAGTAATAAAATTGCTATAATATTCTTATTCCTATCGAATTCGAAAAGGTATAAATTAATTAAGCATATACTTAAATACTTTATTGAACGAAAACTGTAGCACACCGATTAGGTAAGTTGTTTCAGTGACAATAAACCTGACATTAATTATAAATCTACTCGCAGATTAAACCTAAATACTCTGTTACTTGTTTTCTGATTGTGTATAAATAATTATATGTTATCATATATTATATAGTATACCATGTTATATTTTGTCATTACCCATCTACAAACAATTCCAATTATGTAGTGCTAACATTATCACAGCTGGATGTACACATTTTCACGTTGCATACTGTAGTCCTTCCATGAAAGTAGTGATATGTGTGCCCTACAGTTTACAATTTTCTTATGTTCATGTAAAATTTTCTCTATAAATTATTGGAGATATAAGGAGAACTATGTACAATACTATCAACTCAAAGGAATATTTGTAGGTGCACGTATACGAGGACATGACGAGTATTTGAGCAAATATTTAAAACTAATCAGTTCTATACTGTCTTGCAGTCCTTCTTTAAATATACGGATCTTTTTTGCACACTCATGTATGTACAATACGATTGATGGACAATATAGATATACCCTAGCTGGAACCATGTTGCAGCAGAACATACATACATATGTATATACCAAAATAAATTACTATACAGTGGAAGACAACATTTTCATTGTATTGCTTCATTTTATGGCTTCCACGGACTATTATATAGAAACACCAAACATCTCTGGGTTTATGCATGTGTTTGCTAGAGCGCTTTCTACAGGATGTGATGGTCAATATTTCACACAGCCACTCTTGCCGAAAGTAGTCTATGCATGCCACGGATATTATAGCATACTTAAAATATTCAGTACTGTATTCAGACATAGGTTTACCTCGCAGTGAATTGCAATGAAATTTAATAATACTGCTTTCTTAGTTGTTACACCGAAGTAGTCAAGCAGAACCGTGTGCAGTTATCTATACCTAAGCACTATGAAAACAAAGGTATAAAATCGGGTAGTGTACATACAGTTAGTCGAGTTTAATCAATGCGTACCATCATATCCTATATGCGTCCTATTAGACAATACTGAACACTAGTAAAACACAATTGCTACTTCACCTCAACCATTAATCGTGATAATCGATGTAGAAATATGAAATAAATCACTCCCAGCTGGGTTGAAGGTATGTACATGCAGGGTGATTTATTAATATTGCCCTAAAATTTGATATCCAATTCCTTGGAACAAAATGAAGAAATATTTTTATAAGAATTTATATACGCTCTGGTCTCGAATATCATCGTTTTATGGCTTTCACTAGAGGACTTAATTTCGTTTACTAATATTATGACGAGGCTAAAAGAACGAATATAATATCTATCAAAGACGTTATTTGCAGATAACACCAACTAAACTGGATATAAGGTAGAGTGCGTAAGACAGATCTAAAACCGACAAAGCACCTTTGACGAAAAAGATTCAACGGTTATTCATGTTAGGTTCCTTTGCTTTGCCTAGTTGCCTATGCATTCGCGTTGCTTTGTAATTTGGTGAAAATTGGTTCCGTCAATTAGCTTTTAATTTACGACCGTTTATTAAAACTTGTTTCGCGAGTAAAGTTTATCAGTTTGTTAGTGTTTTTGTCTGTTATAATATGTAAAATGTTACACCCAATCTCACTAGGGATAATAAAACATGATTCCATATGATTCCCTCTTAAAGGCATTTTAAAGTATGACAACTTTGCAATACTTTATTCACATTATTGCTACTAGTCTTGTTTGTGTTTTTGCTACGATCGCGCATGACACATAATAGCTTGGTACTCATCTTCTGTTTTGGAGCATTTTAAATAAGACCCATTCGGTAGGTAATCTAGATCCACAGATAATGAATAAAATATTTTATTTGTTAATTCAGCCAAACAGGTAATACTCGCTTAACTCTTCTTATTCCCTAATTGTTAGTGCACTCTATATTTGCAGTTGGTATGCATGCATGTATGTTTAAGTTGGCAATGAAAAAGTTTGGTTTTAGTATATTTTGTAATAACAAATAAGTGCAGTCCGTTGTTGCATTCTTTAGTTGTCGTTCTTTTCTTTATATTATTTATTTTAACAATATAAGTTGAAACCGTTGTCAAAGTGTTTTACTTCAGTAACTCTATAACACCACTGTGCTTTATATATAATCACACTAACATGCTTCCACAATGGCATACACTGGTCGAAATAATTGACGAGCACACCCATTATACAGGGTATAATCTGAATGCGTGAAGATACATCCATAAACTCTACAGAGGATCAAGATTTGCTACAGCCCAGTCTATGCAGCGAGTGTCGGCCTTTGCTATCGCCGCATTTTTTTACTGGGCGGCTCTAATAGGCGGAAAATGCTATCGCCATGGAGCCCCACAGGAGGACTGAAACCAGTCGTTCTTAGTGTGATGTGAAGCTCAATATGCGAGTTTGCGCGAATGTTTGTGCAAATGCACCTGGAGGGTGGATTCTTCCATGCGATCGCGCGTCGTCTCGAGCGATCGTTGTCGGCTGTGCAACGTCCATAGCGAGAATGGACTGAGGTAGGACGTACGAGCGGAACGCCCTCGCACGACCACAGCACGCGACCACAGCACGCGATAACAGCGCCCTTCTGTAATATCGCATGCGTCGTCCTCAACGCAACTTCGAGCCGTTTGATCAGCAGGAAGGAAAGGCGCACTCACTTCATGAACTGTACGAGGGTGTTTGGTAGAAGATGGACTACGAAGGCGCCGAGCGTTGCACCGGCTCCCACACACTCCTGTACACAGCCGCACACGCTACCAGTGGGTCAACGCAAGGCATCGGTGGGTTACCGAGTGAAGGCACGTTTTGTTTTCCGATGAATCAAGATTCGAATTACGCGTCGTAGTAACATACAAAAATATTATTGTAATAAATAATCCTACGTTACCTTAAAATACTCTTTAAGACACATAAAGAGATTGTGTCTTTGAGGATTGAGGTTTCCCTGTTCCGTACCTCACAGAGAAGTAGAATCTGTGTTGTATTTCCCTTCTCTTCCATCTCAAACCAGTCGATGCACGGCTCCATCCATTTTGTCAGATGCGAACCACCCTGTTACTTCTTCTTGCGTAATGTTTTCACTGTGCAGTCCTACAGAGTTGTACAGTTATACAATTTCATCAACATTAACAGTCGCAGTTTTTTCAGTTTCGTTAATCGATTCAGGTAAAAATTCATTTCGCCCATTATTTAGATTGGACACTATGTCAGCCCAGGTAGTGGCGACATTGCAAATTGCGTTCTTTACGTTGTATCTCTTCCAAAATTCTTTAACAGTCATGGCATCATTAAATGAAAGTAAGCACTCGATAAAGAGTTTTCTGTAACGTCTCTTCATATTTTCAATTATTCACTGGTCCATATGTTGGATGAATGAAGTTGTATTCATTAGAAGAAACAAGTATGTGATGTTGCCGTCATCACTTTTGAGTTCACACGTAGGATGTGTCGAGGAACTTGAGGCACGAATACGTTATAAAACCATTGAGAAAAAATGTTTGGTCTATCCAATCACTTCTTTGGACATAATAATTAAGAGGCAACGCGTTCATATGTAAATTTTTGAAGGCACGTGGTTTTGGATTTACTTATTAGAAGCACGGATAATCTATAATTGCCGGTGGCATTGGCACAGACCATAACAGTGATCCAATCCTCGTGGATTTTAAAACCTGCAGCTGTCTTATGCGAAAATGACGCCAATATGGTTTGTGGCAAAGTTTTCCAATTCAGCCCGGTATCATGAGAATTGTAAACTTGTTCCCTTTTTAAATTCAGTTGTTTTTTGTAATCAGCAACGACTTCGCTATTTTCTCAAAGCTTTTTCCGCTAAAGTCTAGTTGTCTAACACCGTGGCGAATCTTACACTTGACTATGCTTAGGTTCTTTAATAGTTAGATCCTTTTTTGCTTTCTTATTAATTACAACTGCCTTGGTCATTATTACAGGACTTGAAAGTGGAATCGCTTGACTCCTGGTTTGAATAAACCATTAGTATATCGCGTTATCGGCTTGATCAAATTTTTATGGTTTGCAGGTTTTACGAGTCTTAACATCTCCATCAAAGCTTTGCATTTTTGACTCATGTTCTTCAATCTTTCCAGCATTGTGTTTCATATCATTAACTGTTGTTGTTCCCATACCATAAATCTGAGCAATGATAATTTCAAGTTTTTGCTTAAAATCTAACACAAGGCGATTCCGCTTTTCAGCAATTTTAAGATAATTTTATACAACGAAATCAAACCGTTCAGGCTTCCTTTTTTAAGTCTATAAGCGAAGAAATCGGAACAAGCTTAAAAATACAGAACAGTAGCACTGCCGTAACGTTATGCCGAAAAGCTAATTACATTCATTCGAACACACAGTTTACTCCAGGGAACTAAATATAGGTAATAGGGCTATGCCATCACGACTGGATACTGTCGTGAGATTGGCGCGCCAAATCAAGATCTATACTTCCGTCACCAATCGACGAGTAGTAATTTCCATCATTACGTCGCTGCCGTACAGTTATATTTTTCTTTAGACAGTGACGGATAACAGAAACTGACGGTTAACGAACTTTTACTGTACATTCGTTCAATTCTATTGATTTCAAGCATCTTTTGTCTACATAAACTGTAACAAATTCAGTAAATCTAATAGTGCTTCCACAATATTTTGGTTTTAATAATGTTTAGTACTATTACCAACATAGTACACTGGTGGTGTTTATTTAACTGACTGTTTCGGACGCTGGAATGAAGTTTTAGAAACTAAGAAGTTTAGAGACTTGAGAAATGCTCTATAAAGTCTCAATCTTTCCCTTATGTTGGTTGCTCTTATATCTATAAACAACATATTAAATTTAGTCAATTTGAAGCCCTTTATATATTAGGTAAAACATAATTTTACTTACATCCATATCCTGTCCGGAAGCATTCGAACACTTCTCTCATTTCCTATTTCATCCAACAGCCTCGCCTTTTCTGTCGCACTTGTGATATCTCTTCGATAGAACGAAGATTTCAACCTCACCGGCAAACTAGATTTCTAGGTTCATTTCATCGCTTGCTTGATTTATTTCGTTCGAGCTTGTTTCAAGTGAATGCCGATAGAAGCGCAGACGTCACACGGGACCGATGCTTTCAATTCAGCTGTCCATATTGTTAGCTTAAGGATACGTACTCATCCATCTTAGTCTCGAGTTCTCGCTCTACCACTTTCACCCGGTACTCCGTAGAAATAACTGCGCACATGTTCGGACAGATAGAGTTTTTCTTTTAACGTAATATCACGCTTGATCTCAGTTGACATATTTTTAATTTGGTTGGAATGTTGAAAAACGAGAAGGTTTCAAATCTGAAATGTTTTGCTCATATTGCATGTGTTAGGATATTGAGCTTTTACAACTGCACTTACACAAAGAATACTATTTTCTATTATAATATTTTGTGTATTGGGACATATTACTGTGTGACATTACCGTTGATCGAATTTAAGTGCACAGAATTAAAGCATCGTATCATAAATGTTGGCTGTGGGGATTTGTTAGTTCCAAGTTACATACTTACATATATGTATATACATATAATTAAAAAACAAAATATTGAGTAACAAAGTCGCACAAGAAATAGATTTTATAAAAATTGACTAATTTGTAATACATACTTATGTATGTTTTATTACATTGTTTATTCTAGTCATAGACGACGTCATTAAAGCAGTAGAAGAGAAGATAAGGGAAACCCACGTAGACTTTAATAAACTGACGCCAGTGTATTTGTTGAAGTGTGCTTTTGCTGATGATTTAATGATCTGTGCTCCCACAGAACGAAACTTTCAAGAAAATCTGAAGATATGGGAAGAAGAATTAAAGAAAAGAAATTTGAAACATATGCAAAACAAAAGTGATGGTTTTAGGTAAAGAAAATAAACAACTAAACATAGAAATAAGTCAAGGAAAAATAGGTCAAGTAAATAAATATAAATATTTGGGAACGTGGGTAGAAAGAGAAGGAAACATGGAAAGCGAAATGCAGCAAATGTATACTACATTCTGAACAGGTCGATATGAAATACCTTAGAGCAGTGAAAGACATTACTAAAAAGGACAAAATTAGAAACAAAATTGTTAGAGAAGAATTGATTGTAGAATCCGTATTAAATGTCATGGAGAATAATCAGCTAAAATTGTTTGAACACTTTAACCGTATGAATAAAACTAGGCAAGTTAAACGAGTATGGGAAACCAGAGTCCAGAACAGAAGAAAAGGAAGACCAAAAAAGACTTCGAACGAAGAACTGGCGCTCGTCTTGAAGAAAAGAAATAATATCTGGAGAGAAGGTACTAACATGACAAAAAACAAAAGAGAATGGACAAAAATTGCATACTTAAGTTCAATATACACGAAAATATTTAGTTATGTATACCTTAGACCGTTAGGTAAAAATGATAATGATTATATATGAAATTCTGTACATTTTTTCTACATTTTTTTCTATTTGTTAAGTATTTTAAAACTTATCTCTTACTTAAGTGGACCAATACTATATTTACAGAGGGAATAAACTGTACAGGTCGAATCTTCAAACACAGAAATATTATACCGACTCAATCATCTACTATAATAGCATCTAATAGTAGTAATGGAGTTTTAACTTTTTCACTTGACTAGACCGGCTACTTATATGAGAGCTGGACATGATGAGGTTCTTGGTTTCCTGGTTCGGAAGTTATTATATATTCGCGGGGAATTCAACTATCAAACACAATTTGATAACTACATCGTCTAGTTTTCCGCATTATTGGATGGGTAGAATTACTCCGGCTTATAACAATAGAGATCATTGCGTTATTCCAAACCATCAACTCTACTATATTAACTTCGCTAAAATTTTCGAACACCTACTCTACAGAAGACTTTTTGACAGTATCAAGTCTCACCTATCCAATAACCAACATGGATTTGTTACTTGACGTTCTATAATTAGTAATATTGTGGAAGTTACGCAATATATTAGCGATTGTCTATGTATGTAGACGACGGCAAGTAGATAAAATTTATACTGACTTCAGCAAAGCTTCCAAGGCATTGAGTCATCGTTTGCTAATACACAAGTTGTGTGAACATGAGTGTTTGCCAGTGAGCTAACTGATTTGATAAAATCTTATTCTGATAACAGATTCTGCAAAATTACTTCTGAAGTACCGCAACTTGGATGCTTTGTTATTTACATATCAACGATGTTTCTCCAATTTTGAATTGTAATGTGTTGGCTTATGTAGATAATCTTAAAATAGATCATAAAATTACTTCGATATCTGACAGTATTCGCCTCCGAAACAACATCAATTTAATTAGCACTTGGTGCACAGAAAACGAAATTAGGATAAATTTACATATGATGACTTATTCAGATCCAAAATCGGCACCTTTTTGAGTCCTTCGCTAATCAAACACTTATACCCAGACAGGCCATTGTTAAAAATCTTGGCGTTCTATTTGATTCCCATCTTAGTTTTGCTAACTATATTATTACTGTCAGAAATTGGACCTAAAGATCTTATGGCCTTAAAAACCTTGTATTGCGCACTATTTTGCAGTAAATTATTGCAATATGCGTCTGTAGTGTGATATGCTCATTATACCAACCAAAACAACAACTGAAGTTACTGGCTTGTTTCTGATTAAGTTGATAAGAAACATTACACATGTCCCTTTCTTGTTATTAGGTACATGTAAATTTTATTGTGGCACATTATAGAACTAGCCCGTAACACACTTTCGAAACGACTAGAGCTAGATTATTAGAAATTATTACTATAATTAACCCTACGATGCAGACCTAAAAATTTTTACACAGAGACGCAATATGCCGCAATAGGAGGCCCATGGTGTGCATCCTAGGGTTTGTTGATTTATTTCCACTAGGCTATGCCTACAACAGAACGCCAATTTAAATGAAACTACATATGTTTATGAGTTCTAGTGTAAGACCACAGAATATTCAGAAGAGACAACAACTGATTTTCTTATTGCTATCGATTTAGCGTCGTTTGAGGACCTTGAATCTTAGATCATATATATTACATGGATACCGCTATAGCATTTAAGAACTCGGACGTTGTTGTTTTGACATGTACAACGTGCTTTTTTGAACCTATTTCTTTCTTCATTTTAAGTATCACCAATAGTACTATCCTCGTTGTACCCTCTAAAATCGCGCAAGCGTGTCAATAGTTAACCGTACGCAATTTCGTTCGTTACCGAAATTTCCACTCCATTTGTTTTTATGGCTATGTTCAGTTATGTTATTGTTTAATCGTTTGATTGACTATTGATTGTTTTTTAAAATTATGTACGCATCAGAATGCATTACGAGGCAAAGAAATGTAAAAATGAGGAAAACCCTAAAAGAATAAGAATATAATTTACCAAATTAATATCGTTTCATAATAAATATATTTTTTATAGAATGTTTATATATGTATAATTCTGCATATATGCAATTTATTTTTAATATAAAATATATAAAACATTCATCCCAGTTTAGATTTATTTAAATGAACAAAAAAAAAACACTTCTAACGTCTCCTGTTAGCATAAATTCGAAATTTGCGCCAGCGTGATTTCGAATTTCGCTCTTATAGCGATCGCACTTACGACTTGAAGTTTGCACGTTTTGTTTCTCGGGGTAGAAAGTGTGTACGATAGATAGGGATACCCTAAAGTAAGTGTGAAATGGAGGAATAAAATATGTCTGTGATATGTTAAAACATACTTTGAGCATCATATCGCTATCCATGTAATATATAATAATAATAATAATATAACTGCTCACAGAATCCAATTAATGCAGAACTCCTGTTTGCGCTACATTTATGGTATACGTAAATATGATCGTATTTCACATGCACTTGGCTGGGCAGGCTGGTTGGATATGCGGCAGAGGAGAGAGGTGCAGGTTATGTCCTTTTATCACGGGATAATTCTAAGCAGGACCCCACCTTACCTATATAATAGAATTACTTACAGATGCGATGTACACAACATCACTACCCGTTTTCGGGGCCTTATTTCACCCCCACAGCATTTCACTGCTTTGTTCCGGCGTTCATTTCAATATAATATCTATACGATGTATAATCAGATTCCTTCTGAACTGAAGCAGTATAATCTTAAACTATTTTCCTCTAAGATTAAGGAACTGTTGTGTGCTGGTCTTGGCGGTGATGTTGCAATGCTCTGATGTCTCGTTGTGCTTTGCTATTTTTTTTGTTTCTTCTAGATTCTATTCTTTGTCAAATTTATGTTTTGTTAATTTACTGTTCAATGAAGCATAATACATAGCAATTGTGAATCGCCGAATAGTTCAATTAGTTTCAGTGTTATACCCTTATATATTTCTATTTGTAAGTAGTTTTTAAGCATTTCTTTTCTCATTACCATTATTTTCTATTGTCATGGTTAGATAAATCAGTATGAACAATTTACTGAATCTCGCCATGTGGTTGTATAGGTAATTATATATATATATTTTTCTTTTTTTTTTTTGTTCTCTATTTGTTTTCTATACAATAAAGACATTTATTATTATTATTATTATTATTATATATGATCTAAGCCTTGAATACATTATACTAGGATCCGCCATTTTGTAAAATCGTTTGTTGATGTTTTGAAACTTGAATTCAATGTTTCCAAAGCAAAACGGTCTGTGATAAAAATACAATTACAACAAAAACGTCAACATAAACAAACGGATTTTCAGTTTGGTAATTTGTGATTCTACGCATAGCTCTATAATTGACTCGTGACCCTTCTGATTAACTATTCTGTGGTAAGATTGTAGCTATCCAATCGCCCGCTAGCGAAGCGTTAGTCTCCCTCAACTCATCAAGGTCTATCGCTGCTTAAGTCCTCGGAAAGTATTAAGGATATCAGGGTTGTAATTATTTGTGTTTCTATTTTGGAATTGAATTGTATGGTATAAATTTTAAACGAAATCGGTCTATCAATCCTCAAAGTTTTATTTAAATCGGTTAGAGGCACTTACCTGTTTTCTTGTTAGTTATAGCACCTTTACGTAGTATTAACTCCTTTTGAACCTCCTAGTAGTAAATGTTTGAGAACAACTCCAATATGCAGAAGTTCTACCAGAACATAGAGACTTTATTCTTCTTAATTTCGTACATCTTTCTCTGTCAAAACTGACACTATTAAAATGGCATAGCCGTATTTAACACCTCATTAGAACATTCTGCCGCTGAAAGTACACTACCATGTTCATCTGATGGTCGGTTTTTCAAAATGGTAGCCTACGAATGTGTGGCAGTACCTAATTGTAAAAGACCAGATGTGATGGTAGTATTAGGAAGACAGTAAAATAAACACCAACTTCCTATGGAGTGAATACATTTTCTTGTACTATTAAAAACTACAAAATTATCGAAATGATTATGCTAGCGCATGTAGACAAACATGCAATTGAAATTATTGGAAAATACAAGATGTTTGATACATATACTTGTTCTATTAATGATAAATCTTTTAAGCAACACATCGATACAGCAAGTTCTATAGGTACTGTCCGTTCCTATTACATTTCATCTATAAAAAATGGTGAACGATGTCATTTGTTTGTGAAAAATCCAATTTATAGGATATCTGAACAGATGACAGTATAGTCGACCTTCCAGATGTCTTTCTATCAATCAACGTCAATCGCTTGCAGTGGAATCGCTCCCAATACTGGTACATTGATTCTATCAACAGTTGTGTGAAATGCAGGTGAAGTAGATGATACAAAATATATTCGTTTCTATTTCTACGAATAACCTTTTGGTGTTAATAATGACTAATTGCGTCCTCTACAATTAAATATTAGAGTTAATGCAGTTTTGCTCTGATGAAAAATGCTGTTTATTACCCGCTATAGAAAATAAAATTTTCTATAAGCGATTGATATTGACTGAAAGAAAGACATCTGGAAGGTCGTATATGGAAAGACAATTCTTCATTTGAATATAAATTGTCTCCATCATTATAATATTAAATTGCCACTAGTAACGTGAAAACTTATAACGTAGTTTATTACTAGAAAATATAACTTTAAATAGATAGATAGGGGATCAGTACTGCGGTTGATATACTAATTTATGTGAGAGTCTATGTTAACAAACTGTACAAAATATATTAACCATAGCATTTACTTATGTTTATGATTTTGTGAGAGGCCGTATATTACATATTGCATGTCTGCATACCATATAATTATGATATAATGGAATATATGGTATGCATATATTCCAAACAAAATTTCTATTATGTACATATTTTATATAATTTACCAGCTTGCAGTACTTCTCGTCCTATTTGAACTATAGATGAATGTAGACCAAACATTATTTAATAATAATAATAATAATAATAATAATGGTTTTTATTTCTTCCACTCACAATATATGTACATACATAATAGAAACCAATAAAAACAATAGAGAGTGGAGAAACCCCATGGTATAGTTTGGCTTGAGAGAGAAGCTCTCTTGCC